>WURS02457563.1:0-13785 GCA_011762765.2 Rhinocypha anisoptera | reverse complement strand
TATCCTCTTTCCAAATTCCTATCCCATTTTATATTTACCGCCTATGGCGTATTTTTCTCATATATACATATATATATCAGTTACTACTATATGTTAAACAAAACCAAGCAGCTATTCTACTTGAAGCTGATATATGTACTCATAACAACTGACACAAAGATTATGTTCCACTCTGCTGGCTAACGAAGTCCAAAAATAATTTCGACATAACTGCTTTGAAAGCATTAAATATTCTTCCAATTGAAGTAAAGACAAAAAATCTTAATGTTTTTATAACTATGGTCAAGAAATGGTATATATCAAAATCTTTTATTCAATGGAAGAATACGTGTACCACAAATGTGATGGTTTTCTGAATTGACTATGAACTATCATCACAGTAGTAGTTAATATTTGTACTATTTTATGTTGCGTGAGTACACTTTTTTATTTTATGTGATGTTACTTTTTGTCTACATTGAAAACGTTTATTACTATGTATATCTGGCAAACGATTAATAAATTATTATTATTTCATTAGTTCCATAAATGGGTCTATGATCTAGTTCACTAATCACAGCTGTGAGGGAAACATAATAAGGGAAAAAGATTCTCTATTTATGTGGTCTACCCTAATTATTTTTAAAAATGAAATTTAAACATATTTATATGCTTCTGAATCCAATGAAAATTTCAATTCATTTGTATCTTAATCAAAGTTATACACTTTCAAATGAAAATAAACTCATAGGAATTAATTAAAAGAATGGGAAATGGTAATCCAGACATGGATAACCAGGAAGTACAAGATTAATGGAGAAACAATGGTGAAGTTGTGATATGGTGAAGAAGTTGTTGTAATATTGAAACCATTTCAATTAACCTTTTCTTTATGGAGAATAGCAGTTCATCTTCTTCACTGACAGGAGTCGAGTGACATATAATGACAATATAACATATAGCGTCACATTTTTTTATTTTAAATGTGGTACATTAAAGTAATCCTTAAATTTTTATTATAGTGTCTTCAAACACCACATTACAAAAATATACTTCAATAAAAATTTGTTGTCTAGTTTTAGATAAAATAAAATTATTGAAAAATTTAATATACTGTTTTGAAATAAATACTATTAACTTAAAAATCTAATTGATAGTATTTAATGACACACATTCGTAACCCAATTTAAACTATGAGCTAGGATATTAATGTGTGATAACTTCACAATTTCATTAAGACATATTTTTAATATATGTACTCTCTTGGGGAAAGTTTTACATGAGATTTACAAAATTTTCTGACTCTAATTATTAAACAAACTGGTTAAAAAAGTAAATTTAGACTAACTGTAAAATAATAAAATTTAGACTAACTGATTATTAAAGACCATTTCATTTACAGAACAACAAACATTAACACGAGGTAGATATAGTCAATATATAAAAATGCACTAATTCCTACTAGCCCTTGTTTACATCAACTGCAATTTTTTTTCTTTCATACTATTGCAATTACCAATGGTTTTTTTGGACATCCACTAAAGCAAGATCCCATTCTAGATGCAAATTAAGGGGTATAATACTTAGCACTTTTAGGAAGACATCAAACTTTTAAAGAACATGTGAAAATCCATTACAACTTCATAATACAAACCAGTACAAATGCCATGTAATTTTTTTATTTATTTATCAGCACAAATAAAAAAATGGGAAATCCTGCAAAAATGAAACACAAAAAGTATTACTAGGTTCTAAATTAAATTAAACAATATCTTTGTCTTGTGGTTTTCCCTAATCTTATTCATTACAAAGAGATCAAAGTTTTAAAGTCTTTGTACTGAAAGAATGAATGTTACTTTACATTAAAAGATGATGGTAAGTGACTAAATTCCTAAATATAAATTAGGCGAATTCAATATCTTAAGAAAAATGAATTCTTGCAATAGCTGTGACAACAACATTCTCTTTCAATTTGTTTCTGGCTACCCTATGAATCTGGCTGTTAAATAGTTCCCATTTTCTAGAGAAGATAAGCTTGTCACAAGAAATATTTTTAATTGTTTAAATAATTTAAAGTCCTGCTTAGAATATTCGCCTCTTTACACCACCAATCTTTAACCCTAAGTTATTTTCTGATAATTGTGATATATAAGGGAAGAACTGAGCTCATCTAGTACTAAGCCCATGGAGTTTGAAAATCCACATAACAGTGTAGAGGGGCAATAACTTGCCCCGTTCCACTTGAGGTTTATTACAAAGATTTGGTACTCATAAAATTGGTCAGATTGGGTTTTACCTGTGTGTCCAGAGGCGCCTTGGACCCTGTGTAATGCAAAGGCTAAATCCACTGGACTACCTTGGTCTTGTTTACAACAGTTGATTCAAAAGAATTGAATGACTATGGTCAACTGATAGTATTTTTATTGGTATTTAGTCCGGTTACTTAAACACTGGACCATTTTATTCATCTTAATCCCCTAATTCTTTTAGTGTCACCTGGGTCAATTTTAGTTTACGTTCAAAAATTGTCCCAGGTCAATCTTTCAGCTTTTCTAAATAAATCATATTTTTTCTTGTCTATATAGATGAGAACAACATAAAAAATTCTTTAGCATATCCCTTATGTGTTTAGAATATAAATAAAAGAATTTACTTCACTTACTGATATTTATAGATTTTATATAATGATTTCTACGCACAAACTCTGCTTCATCAAAATAGCCCTGGAGTTCCCATATAACAGGTAATTGAGTAGTAGCAGTATTTTTGCTTATAGGGCGCGTCAACGGCTATGGTCATTTTACATCTCTTCAATTCAGTGATAAAACCCATTTGGACAACACAACAACCATGTCCTGGGCGGGAGTCGAACCCGCTACCTTCGGATTACTCGGCGAGCACGCTACTCACCAGACTAACCACCACTAACTGATATCCTGGTTTGTGAGAATATAGGAAATGCATTAACACAATCAAATCACTTGATAAAATAGATCGAATCCTGTCAAGTTAAACGTTTATCAAGAAACTTTTTTAAAATATTACAATGTTGGAGATATATTTAATTCCGAATAGCCTTAAAACATATACGTTTCCGAGTACTCAGAAATACGCCTAAGTTCAGCGGTGAAGAAAAATTTTTAATTCCTAAAATCCCTGAATTTCATCTTTAGAATCGTGTGGTGGGAACGCGGCAAAGAATTCACAAGCACAATTGGACTTGGTCAAAATGAAAATTTTAATTTTTTAAATGAAAAGAGAGGTAGACAAATCATGTAACTAAAAATAATTCACCAACCTCAGCAGATTCCAGCTCAACTGGTCATGATTTCTGTTTCAAACTCGTATTCCCATATTCGTATTCTTATAACTCGTCAAACAAATGATACGATAATCGTATTTCAAATGTTTTCGAAATTCAAACCGTATATACGGCCGTGATTCAAACTATTCGAACCGCTTGAACAATAGTAAACATATAGTAATATTTTGTTTGCATAAAAAGTCATTCAAATTAAACAAAATTTAAGTTAGACCATTATATTGAAACCAGAGTAAAATTATGGATTTGTGGCATGGATTTGTCACAAATAGAGTACATTCAAACTCTGAACATTATTTCCTAGCAAGGAAGGAATTCCCAATTTTTATTGTTTCCTACCATTTTATATAGGTATACTCAATGTAATGAAAAATATAGTTTTTCTTGTGTTTAACTAAAACGAGTTTTTCGCTGTATATTTGTTGACGGTTTTCGCTTTTATTTTTTTGGCGCCAACATTATTAGTGAAGATGAAAATTTTTAATATCGTACTAGGAGGAAGTCCAAACCTTCGTATCATAATCGTTAAGGTTTAACTGCTCTATCTACACAGTTTGCTGATACATATTCCTTTGTTAGTCAAACTCCATAGAGTTGGAATGTCTGTTCAAGGGAGAGAATTGTGGGTGGTTGCTGGTGCTGTGAAACAATAGTGAAAATTGTAGCAGTCGTAGTCTAAGAAAGACAGTGTTTAAATATGTTGGTATTGTGACGAGACAGGGGTGGGAGAACATGTGATAGGTTTCGCGAAATACCTATTTCAATTATGGAAAACTGCACGAGGGACGAAACTTGTTTATGCAACAGATATATTTTCATTCCATTTACGGACGCATTCGAAAATTCTGAGGTAATCATAAGTTAAACCCATATTTATCAATCTTTCCACATCGATATTCATTAAAATGTTAGCTATTATACATATTCCTCTTGTTCACTGCCAAAAAGGTACCCTCCCCGACACATACTACCTCTACTCTCTGTCTCTCCTGTCTTTTTAACGTTATAATAGTCTTATAAGGCTTTAGTAGTACTCCCGGAAAAGGTTCATCTGCTTCCTCGCTGGTGGCAGCACCTCTTGTTCCACTAGTGTCAACTAGCAGTTGCCCCTTCCTGACATTCAGAGCATTCTCCACCCTGGATTCTTCTCTTTGTGTCATTCCCCAATTTCTCCATCTTGCTTGGCTACAACCACTTCACCTCGCCTCACCCTCCTGGTGGTCATCATCTTGTACTGCATCACCATTGTCTTGTCACTTGACTTCTTGGTAGTCATCTTCTACTTAATTGCCATTTTCTTTGGCTTCATACTCATCAGAAACGTACTGGAGCCTATTCTACGGTTTCAGACAGTAGGCACAATGTTAAATGTTCTCTGTGTCCTTATGGCTTCAGGTAGATTATTTAGTAAGTATACATCCTTTGAAAACACTTAAAAACTTAGTATGGGTCTTTGAATTTAGGTACTAGGTTTTGTGGCATCACAGTTGCTTGGATTTCCTATTCTTCTAGCACTAAATCTCCCAGTTATTTTCTTTTGGTTTTATGTCACTGATCATAATTATTCTTTTGCCTTATTTGTACTTTGGCTGTCTTAACTAGAGTGGTATTCCTAACTTCTAATCTCTCATTTGTTTCCTCAGGAGCCCTATCCTGCAATTTTAATATCCTAAGCAGCCAATCTCCCTTGCTACTCCTCAGTATGAATATTTTTAACTCTGCTGTCTTTGGCTCCTTTGAAATTTCAACTGAGAGCATTCCCATGGCTCAACTTTGACCCTGGTTGATATTTCAGCTTAAAATAATACCCCTGCAACTGGAAGAACTATCTATCTATATATTTGTGGAAGTAGCTTCTTCTTGGATATGGTCTTCTTCAAAGCATTGCAACCAGTTTCTCACTACAAACTTGTGGTTCAGCAGGTACATTTTAAATTTGACAAACCCCTTTGGCTACAGCCCATTCTTCTAGGTCATAAATGTGGTAGGTTTGATCTGTATGTCATTTATTGTCTGTAGTATACCTCTGGGTACAAAGACTCACTCTCTTGGTGTGGCAGAATTCTCACCAAACCATACTTACTTGCATCTGCATGGACTTCATTGTGTGCATTTACATTAACAATGCTATCACTGGAGATTCTATCAATCTCTCCTTCAATTCCTGAAATGCCTGAGTATATTCCTGAGTAGCTCTAAGACCCTAACCGATTGTTGTAACGTTCATTTCCAGTTTTGGCAACCATTCACTCTCCTCCATCAATTTTCTACATTCTTCCTTCTTGAGTTGAGCTGCTAGGTCATTTTTATCTATTTAGACATTTCATCCATTTGTTCCTTGAGCGTCAGTATTAACTATTCAATCCCTCCATTGGCCCACTATAGTTATTGATCAAGTGCTGCCAATTTTACTTCAAACTCAGTCCTTGCTGCCTCCCTCTCCCCACATTTAGACTCATAATCCTTTAATCTCCTTTTAAGCCTCATTTTCTGCTCCTGAATGTCTACATTAGTACTACTAAGTTCAATGTCAAGGCTAATAAAATTTACAGTCAAACCTAGATTTCTTAAATTTTTGGTGAAGCAGTCCCTGGCTAAGTTGCTCACTCACTCATGGTGGTATCTTTGTTTCCTTCAGTCTCTATTTGCCTTAATCTCACTCTTTCCATTCAGGAGTCTCTTCTACCTTCCATTCTTTGGATTCATCTTATCTCTCCTGTCCAGATAGGTCTCTTTTAATGTTAAGTCTCCCATTTATTTTCCCATCTTCTTGAGGGCACTTTGTCCAATAATAGCATCCTCATGTGAGTAATCAGGGTCAAGCAACTCAATTCCACTTCAATCCGGATTTAGTCTGTCATTAAGGTCAGTGTTGTCAACCTGATTACTCTACAACTACCACACCTGATTCCAACTAAACTTTACTGACTTGTGTAATACATATTTCACTTCTAATTTTATGGCAAAATCTTGTCTCAGGGTGACAACATCACTTCCTCAGATCAAGCATACGATAGTAAATGTAAATTTAATGCTGACAGATAGATGCATAGAGACTTGTTGAGATGAATCTGGGCTTAGTAGTTGTGATAACCCTAGACATAATACCAAGTTTAGAGAAAGGAGGACCTATCTCAGTCTCAGTTGAGTTATATGATGCTGAAATTTTTTTCTCTTTATTTATTTATTTTTTACCTCTAAAGGAATGAATCCCGGAACCAACACCACTGCCATGAATGATGCCACCATTTCCACTAAACCATCAACTTCTTCCCACCTCAACACTTTTCAGAGTAAGTTTTTTCTATTAGTTCTATAATTATATTGCCTAATTATTTATAAAAATTTACATCTCTGCATTCTTTTCAGGTTCTCACTGTGTCTGTTGGATTCTTGGTGACAACAGTTTCACTGACGTTGCAGTCAGTGTCTTCAGGTTGAAGGCATCGAAGAACTTCGATCTGAAGATGCTGACTGCAACCAAGGCAAGACTGTTGTCTCCAGGAGGCAAACAGATGCCGTGAGAACTGGAAAAGAACACAGCGTGAAAATTTACAAACCCACATTTAAAAATATTACCTTCAAATCATTGAAGTTAATAAATATTTTATATATCATTGTGTGAATACACACAAACTCGTCAAAAAAGTCCTGGCATTGTTCACAAATACCAGGTAGTGGAAGTTGGCACTAAAAAGGGTTAAGTAGGTAATTGTACATGACTTAGGTATGATTTTCGTGACTTGAAATATAAATATAACATAAAATACCTCTTTAGAGATCATTTCAGTTTGTCATTCATGATATGTTTTAAATGTTTTTTCACAATGAATTGACAATTGTACATGAACATATGAAACTCTCAAATATGTTATAAAAGAACTAGGTAATAAATAACTGAATCCAATATCATCAAACCAAATCCTCCGTGTTATTTGTAGAAAATGCTAATACAAATGTTTGTAAAGTGATTAGTTTTCAAAGTGAAAGAATTAGTTTGGGAGCCACTAGTTAAGTCTCAGTTGAAATGAAGGTTAAATTTACAGTGTAAATTTGAGCCGTATCACTTCAGCAGACAGTTTAAAGACATATTTCAAGCCCCGAGCTATTACGGGTGGCATCACGTCCTTAAAATCGGAGCGACAGTATGTAGAACGAAAAGAGATATATATTGTAATTTTTTCTTCGTACGACGTGAGATCATAATAAACATTATCACAGGCACGATGACGAAAGTTAGGATAATGTGTACAATTATGTTGTTGTCGTGAATGCATGTTCATGTAATTTTAGTTGACAATGTTCCCATAAGAATTTAATATTGTTGTTTCCAGGTGTTTTATATGTTAAGTAGTTGATTGCTTGATGAATAGCTTTGATTCTTGCCTCAAGAAAGAGCGTTACATATTAGGTTAAAATTTCGTCCTTGAGTAACTATCGATTCAAAAAGACGAAATATTTATTTAAAGACAGTGTATAGATACATATGCCTTATAGCATCCTACAAGCATCCGCGGAAGGGTCTGTGGCAGGGTGTCGGTCAACATCAGGGGTTCATTTTCACGTGCGTATATTTGAAATTATTCTCCATGGTAGAAACTACTTACACGTACAATGCGTTCAACATTTGGCGACAAAACAATATCCAATCCAAGCGGGGACAATTTACTCTATATAAGTACAATGAAGTGACCCATGAAAGATAAGTACTAAATATGTTCGCTACCTGTCCTAACTTTTATCCTAATCTCTTCGTGTGTGCGATCATATTTATTTTAATATCGAATCATTAAAGGAATACGTGACATTATAAAATTACCTGTTCTCCAATCTATTTCCCTGATTTGTTATCCACGATGGAATCTACAGTAAAGAGATAGGATTTGTAGCAGTTGCCTCTTATATTCTCGGAAAAGTGACCTGCCTCAAATAAAAAAATGTAAATTCAACCTGTACTTCAACTTGCGGTCAACCAGTGGCTCCCATTCCAGTTCTTCGAAGGAAAAAATGGGCAAGGAAGTAATTGTGTCAGTAAGATTCACATAAATGATGAGCGCTAAATTAATCAGAAAACAGACGCAGAAAAAATACTCGAGTCCTTGCCGTGCGCCTTACATGCTCAGTTTGAACTGCATATGATGACAATTAATTATTTTTATAAAATCAACGAATTTTTTTAGAGGTAAAATAGAAGAAATTTAATGCCAAATTAGGATTATACCGAATGGAAGAGGTAGAAATACTTCACTCTTTTGATCGATTATGTCAGAATCACTTCATCAGAATGATCATTCAGGAAAAGGTATGGGAACCAAGAGGGCAAGGGAATTTACGGCAGGGACTTTGTGTAAAGATGCGAATAAAGGGTTGGCAGAAAAAACCTGATATGGAGCATGACGTTGTTTGGTGCCGTAATTTGGTTAGTTTATAAATAAGACTGGCACAAATTGGAGACAATTGAGATGATCGATTGTGTTGAAGGATTAAGAAAGCGATTTGGACGGAAAAGGAGGTGATAGACATGGCTCTCGTCAGAATAAATCTCAAAAAGGAAAGAAAGGTGAGTGAAGCTGTTGTTAATAGGTTCATGGAATATTGTAGGAGGTGAGAAAGGTGATAAGAAGCGTTAGGTAAGGGAAAATGAGAGGAAGGAAAAGGGGAAACATTTCACATGCATAGAGCGACGACAGGTGGAATGGATGCAAAGATGAAGGAAGGGGACTAGGGTAAGGCAAAGTGGGTACATGTAGGGGTTAGTCTAAACCTTGCCTTCGACCGCCTTTTTTTTAGTAATAATGATTTCATGCGATTCATAAACGACATGATATGACGAGATGCAGAATTTTCGTGTTGTACTTTGTTATATTGTAAAAATTCCGATATACACCCCGCTTCGCCGGGTGAGTTGCCAAAAAAAAGAGGTCACTTCAAGTGACAACGTGTCCAGACGCGGACTCTTGAAACACTCTTCTTCCCGCACTCCATTCCATTGCAATCCGTCGATGCAAGGGGTGTGCAGTTTCCGTTTTCGCTTAGCGTTTCCCACTTTTTCCACCAGAGGTCTCTAGCGCGCGACTGGCGAGTAGAGAGTTTGGTGGCGAATGGCTTAACCGCCGCATAGAGGGCAGGGGTCCCACGCCTCAATACGGCCGACCGGGAAGCAATCAAGAGAACGAAAGAATTGGACGAAGAAGCGGGAGAAGGATCATAGTTAAAGAGGTCCAGAGCAATAATGAGCGTAGGGGAGCCATGGAAGGGTGAGGAAGAAGAGATCCTTATGGGAGATTATGGATGAGTGGGTTGCCGTAGTGACGGACAAGTAGCCCGTCACCACGGAGGGACGGCATCCTCCAAAATATCTCTCGACAGTCGGCTTAAATTCCCTACGGCCGACCAACGTCCTCTCTTCCTGATGACCCAAAAAATTAAATGTACATATAAAACCCGGTCGACATCACAATTATGCACGGTAATTATGTAAATGTAATGAGACGGTAAAGGACCGCAGTTGAATTTCATTAGTCAGGCCTCATCTCGAATACGCGTCAAGTGTGTGGGACCCTCAAGAGGCAGGATTAGTTTTGGATTTAGATCGAGTGCAGCGTAGAGTTATTGTGAAATATTACACGTCCAACGCAGCAGTGTATCAAGCTTATTAAAGAAATTAAGTTGGGAGCCACTCACTCAGTGAAGGTTGAAGTACAGTTTAAATTTATTATGCAGATTTCAGGAAAATCACTTCAGCGAAGAAGTAAAAATATATTTAAAACCCCGACATACTACGGCAGATCAGATCACGTAGATACATAAAATCAAAGAGACGCTGTCGAACGGATAGATATAAAATGTCATATTTTACTCTTATTAAAATAAATATGATCACAGGCTCGGAGATAATAGTTAGGGTAGCTACTTTATGTATATTATCTTGTGTGTATTATCTTGCATGTTTTTTAAAAAGAGATGTTAATTTGTTTTTTTTACCGCATGACATGTATTTTTGTCATTGAAACTTTTCATGTAAGAACTTTATTTCAATGTGAAATATATATCTTGTGTATACATGCCTGGTGATGTCTCACTCACCCCCTGCCACACGCCCTTGTGGCGGCTTGAGGGTAACTATTACGTAGACGAAACGGCTGACATAATCGACCGATCGAAAAACCTCCGATATGCATCGCCCTCCCTTCGAGATCTTTTCCTCGCACTGCAGTCAGCGGTGACCCTCGCAGGGAAGGACTCGGCCAGATAATGGAAATCGCGATCAAACAATTAGTGATAGAAGAGATTGAAGTTTGACCACCTGGTGATGGAGTCCATGGACTTCTCCCCTTGTCTTTATCGCTTCAGTAATATTTCTTGGGGCTTATTTTCGCGGAAGTTCGAAAGACGCACCAATTTCTGCTCCTTCCTTCTACTTCTACTTATGACTCCGCAAACCGTCCCAAGGGCGTGTGCCAGGGGGTGAGGTACTACCATACATGCACTGCCACATGCAAATGTTTGAAATTATTCACACAGAAGGAAACCATTTGCATGCAAAACATTAAATGGGAAACATTATTCACAATGTCAAACTACATATAATTGGCATGCATGCAAAATAACTACAAAATACGTACACTACCTTTCCTAACAAACTATTGTACCATGTTTATTTTTATCTCTGATCGTACGAAAGGGCATTTTAAATCTTTCCGTTCTTCAATCAATCTCCCTGATTTTACATGCTTGTCCTGATCTGCCGTAGCATGACGGGAACTACTATATGTCCTAACCTCATCATTGAGGTAGTCTTCCTCAAATTCACACAATAAATTTAACCTATATTTTAGCTTAACGAGTGACTTACAAGCTAACCCCTCCAACAACATCGTTACATCACTACGATGATCATAACATTTCACAAATCTAGATGTACCTGTGTGCACATCATCACGAGTTATCAATCTGAAGATTGTTCTGTGACCACCCTCCAATAACTATCCTGTGTCCCCGGCCAACCTCTTCTTGCCATTGTAGTTCCAAACTTTCTCCATTAGTCTGTGTCTCATATGTCATCCTAGGCCTATCTTTAGGCTTCTTCGCTCCTGCTCTAGATCCTTTAAAATTCAGCTTTCACTGACTGTAACGTCTCAATATCTACCCTATTACTTTTCCTCTTACCTAAGTACACTCTCACCATAAGGTTCTATTTCCATACCTCTTCAGAGTACTTTCTCATTGGTTCTTCCTTATTGGTTATCGGTGCTATTTATCCCCTTCACTCTTGCGTAGCAACAGTGATGGTGATAATTAGAATAGGTACCGAACATACGAAAATGTTATAATTATAGGGCATGCGTCTCAAATATACCTACATTGATAAAACTGTTCCCACCTGAATTGAATATTGTTCTGTGAATGAATACTTGTATGAGGGTAGTATGAATACTTCTGAATGTTTGCGCGTGGGAATGCAAACCTGGCTGGCTCACTCCTTGCCACAAGCTCTTGGGTCGGCAAGTACGGTATTACATGGTCATGTATGTCACACTGATAGAACAATAGTAAAAGAAGAACGAGGGGACAATGGGATATTTTACGCAAGCTTTTTACTGCTTTCGTCTACAGTCTTCCAACGATCTCTCAGCACTACCACGCCTCACCTAGGAACTCCGAGCAAATTCAGGCCGGGGATGCAAAAAGCGTCATTTCCTCTGAGAGATGATTTAAATTTCCATGAGGATGCGCGATTGATCGCCCTTCCTTGTCTCATTGTCACTCCATTGGGTGGGGGAGGGGGAGAGCGAAGGAACAAAGACAGTTGGAGGAGGGTCTTGTGGATTAGTCGCTATAGAATCAAAGGGGTTGGATTAATTTCGCTGGCAGAGGGGAATATCGTGCAGTTGCAGATGGGGTAGAACTGTGTGATACGTCTTCCGTTTCATCTCGCAGATTTTCCTCGTGTGATCAGAGAACGGAGTGGTCATGGTCGCCGTCGTGATCAGGATAATGAGCAGGAGGACGAGACAGCCGAAGTCCGTAGTCGTGCCCTCTTGCGTGCGTGTTATGCATTCGAATGACTGTTGAAATTAATCCTGCATGAACTAACCTCTGAACATTCTGCATGGCATATGTTGGTCTATTCCTAATTATTTATGCATGCGTGCTTGTAATTTATTTATTTACAATAGAATCTTGCAGTTGGCCACAAGCCAGGTGGCAAGTATAAAAACGAATGAAACCAATGAACGGTTATAATGCAATGCAGATATACATATTCACAATTAGTTATACAGCAGTCATAATACAAAAATAAAATTTCAAAAAATCACACTCTCAAATGCATATTTATAAAAACTGGATTTTCCAAGTGTGTTTATAAAGTTAAATTGGCCAACCTCTTCCTAAAACATTTAACATTTTTTCAACCCTTGCTTAAATAGTGAGAGGTTTTTAGGGAAAGGTTTGGAGAATTTTTCAGGTAATCTGTTCCAATCCTCGATAGTTCGATTCACAAAGGAGTAGTTTCCTTTGTCACTCTTCTGCTTCCTCGCCTTAATTTTCAATTTGTGATAATTTTTTTCCTTTAAATGTGGGGTTTTCTATCCGTTTAATTTCCTCCCAGCCCTGGCAACCTATGTATGCCTTAAAGAGACACCCCAATCGTGCAATTCTTCTGAGCTCTTTTAAAGTCTCTCAACCCAAACAATGCAGGTTACACTATCGTACCTCTTGTACCTTTTGAGGACGAATCTTGCTGCCTTCCTTTGCAATTTTTCCAGTTTTTTCACCTGTCCGATTTCATGTGGGTCCCAAACGTTTGCAGCAAATTCTACCATTGGTCTAATTGTGGTTTTTTTACGCTAGTTCCCAAACTTCTTTTGTTGCTTTCTTTAAACTTCGCATTACTAAATGCAGGTTTTAAAGGCTTTAGCAGTTAATTTGTAATTATCACGTAACATAAAGAATCGATAGGATGTGTATAGAAATACTAGTCACTAGAGCGAAAAATGTGGATAATATTCTTCAGAAATGTGAAGAATGGATTAAGCCCCTTAAGTAGGAGGTTATAATTCGAAATACCGGAGAAGATGATATTTTGGTGGGATAAGGGGTTGGTGGATAGGGCATCAGTAAATGAAATTCGATATTAAATAAAGAACTTTTAAGAAAGGTGAGAGACGGGGTCTCCAATTAAAGATGTTAAGAATATAAAAGTGGAAATTAGGTTAACATTAATATGATGCCGAAACCTACACACACAGTGTATGATAAAAGATATATACTTTCCAAGAAAGAAATGCAAAAAATAAATTATATTTTATGTGTTTGCAAAGTGAAAACAACAAGCTTAAAAACAAGCAAACAAACGTTAACAAGCTATTGAAATGGGTACGGAAAATAGTGGAGAAAATCAGCTTTTTTTTTTTTTTTTCAAGGTGTTGTTTCAAGTCTGGTCAGCACTAATAGGCTCTTCAGACCGGGAGGAAGGGTAA
>WURS02457544.1:0-13785 GCA_011762765.2 Rhinocypha anisoptera | reverse complement strand
GCACGTTTGTCAAATCTTCATTCTGGCGAAAATCGCCTTAGCAGACCGATGGTGATGATGAGCGATGGAGAGAAATCAAACGGTCGTCTTTATTAATTAATGCTCCGGTATCTTGCGTTCCCCTCTATAAATGCTATGATCCCCACGAAAACATGATCCCCTTCGTCATTTGCGGGGTTCGGGTGGAATCCGAAGGAACGATCCTCCCTTTTAGAAATTGCCTTCCAGGCTAGGAGGCCACGAAGGGGAACCCCCCCTCCCCCCCCTCCCCTCCATCAGATAAAATGGGTATAAGTTTTATCCTTGACGGCTAAAATATTATAGTTCTCATGGTGATCAAACAGAAAAGCAGACACTCAAAAAGGACATAAGAAATCGCATTCGGCTCTACTGTGTGGATGCATCCTTCATGATGCACAAGATAAATAAAACTTTGCACGTTCCATAAAATTATATTTTTTATTTATGACCGGTATCGTCTACATAGTAAACATCATCAGGTATAGGCGAGAGCGGTTTACCCCCCTAAAAAGATGCTTAGAAACGCAAAATATCGACCAAATTTTTGTTCGTATTTCGAGTGGACGAAACCTTTTTCATTCGATTGTTTATATTTTTCCGAGTGTTACTATCTTGTTTTTTTCATTTTTTCCCGTGAGCCAGAAATTGTTTTTAACAAAAAACTTGTAAAAAACAGTAAATACATGAAATAGATCCGGGACAAATTTTTTTAGGTTAACAAGTTGAACCAAACACTTTTTATATTAATACCAATTCTCGAAAAACGCTTCTTTTTCGAGATATTTGCGAATTTATGATGAAAAAATTACGAAATTACTGAATTTTTGTAGTTTTTTTTTCTAAAAAATTAATTAACGAATCGCAATTTTCCAAAAACCATAATAATCTTTATAGCTCTAGCTAAAATTAAGGTTTTATTGACAACGACAAAATGTCTATGACGTTCAAAATGTGAATCCAAAATATCTCTTTTCGGGGGAGTAGCGTGAGTACGTACAAAATAAAAGATGCGCTCGCCTGTATTACCGCAAGTGCCTTCTAGGTTGTACGTACGCTACTCCGCCTAAAAGAGATATTTTGAATTCACATTTTGAACGTCATAAACGCTATTTGTCGTTGTCAAAAAATCTCAATGGTAGCTAAATCTTTAAAAATTATTATGGTTTTTGGAACACTGCGATTCATTGATTAGTTTTCGAGAAACCGATTCCCAAAAATCAGTAATTTCGTCATTTTTTCAGCATAAAATCGCAAATATCTTGGAAAGGAAGCATTTTTCGAGAATTTGTCTTGAGATAACACGTGTTTTATTTATGTTAATGTGTTTTATCTAAAATATTTTGTCCCAAATCAATTATGTGTATTTACTGTTTTTTAAAAGTTTTTTTGTTAATAATTGATGGCCCACATGGAAAAAAAATATATATAGTTACACTCGGAAAAATATTAACAATCGAATGAAAAAGATTTCATGCACCCGAAATGAAATGGTCGGTTAAAGCTATCAGTTCAGGCTAACGGTTCAGGGGTAAACCGCTCGCCTAGTACATGTACAGAAATTGCAGATTATAATTAGCCATGCCGGGAGGGTGGGGGGGGGAGGGGGAGAGTTGGAAGGGAGAGGACGGAGTTGGGTGGGTTCTTCTTACAAACGTTAAGTGAGTGCCATTAGCTCATCCTTGATAAGACAACTACGACCTCTGAACCCTCCCCCCCCTTTCTCTTTCTCCCACCCCAGGTTCGTCATGCCATCACCTCTCAACCCACCTTAACCATTGGAAGAAAACCCACCTAACCCCCCCGTTCTCCTCCTCTCCCTTCCATCCCCACTTTCCCATCATGGCTATATATACTCTGCAATTTTCGAACATGTACCTGATGATGTTTACTAAGTAGACGAAACCGGTCGAAAATAAAAGAATATAATTTTGTGGAACGTGCAAAGTTTTATTTATCTTGTGTATCTTGTGCAACTCCAAAGGACACTCAACCAGTGGACCTATGAATGGTACTAAACACCTACACTAAAGAACGCAATGCATTTTTCCCGCAAAGTTATTGCGGTTTGACTAGTTTCAACGCAACGGTGTCATGTTCATATACCTAGGGTCGACTTCGTGGAAACTCATTTAGTAAAGAATGAAGGACGTTTAAGTATTGCCACCAAATTTACTGCGGCACAACTGGTTAATTAGAGAGCCGAAGCCAAAAAAAACTTCAGCGGAGTTTTGGACGCTTTCTCGATCACGATTACGGAAATATTAGCAGAGAAAAAATATGATGACCTGATGTCACTTCCGTATCATACCAACATTTACTGGAGACTTTAAATACGTGCCTTAAAATATTTCCATTCAACAATTTTCTCTGAAATTCTTTCGTTATCACGTGACTCTGTTGATTGACTTATTGAAATCCACAGAGTTCAAAGTACTCGCTGTGGGATCGGATTATTGGAAATGTTTTTATGGATTCCCACGCAGCGGTTCCTGGCTTGAACGGCGAGGGCGGCGGATATTTTACTTTTACTCAAATTACTATAATACTTTTACCTTGCTGTTAAGAAAGAAAGGAAGAAAGAACGACTTGGAAAATAAACTGCGAAACTTTTATTCACTTTCATTTGAAGCCAATTATGACAACACCCTCCCACCAACTCCAGCCATTCATTAAATTTTTCCTATGTTTAATCAACTACATATAAGCTATTTATCCAGCACGGATATCTTTTCAATAAACAGTAAGTAATAACAGTTATAGGTACGGGAAGTCTTTGAAAACTAATTTCATGGTACCTCTGTTAAAATCTAAAAAAAAAAATCTTTATTAAAATTTTTCACTTCAATTATGATCTATTATAACGTTTGCTAATAATTTTAGCGACCAAAGGATTAAGATAGACTATGCGTTTTGAGTAGTAGAAGGAAGGTGGGATACATTCGACTAATGGAAGTTATTGTAATGGTACAAATGGAACGATAACCTAATGGCTGACTGCTGAATTTATACGACGATGCAGGATGTGGTAGAGGATGGACTATAGAGAAGTAATAATGATGTAGTTCTCGGGGTGACTTCTAGGAGTTACACATGTTGCTCTTATAATTGAATATTAATCACAGGAATACGTTGTCAAAATACTTTGGCTACGTGGGTTATAAGGGAAAAAGGGAAATGCGGCAAAGAAAATGGTAAAATGTGTACCTTTTGAAAATTAAAACAAACTATAAAGAGTTTACCTTCAGAAAAGTCTAAGCTGAGTGGTTTCATGGTTTTCACTTCTTTCTAGAAAACCTAAGGTAACAGAAAATGGAGCTGAATTCTTTACCAAGGTATATCAATATCACAAAAAGAAGGATAAGCTAGATAAGACATTCATAGATGAGCTCTCACGCCTAATATTAAACCGATTCATTGGTTGAAAAGTGTGGTTTACTACAAGTATCTAAAGAAACTCACAAGACAGGATAGGCTAATCTTACCAATGTCATCAACTCATAGTTATTATTATCACTATTAGTAGGATTCCAGTAACGAATTGCTTTGATGTGACTTCAGACGTGGGTTTAAATGTCACTGGAGCACTTCGAAGAAACTGATATCATTATGGATTTCATTATACCGTATAATCAGCGTGTCATTACAATATTGAAAGGCTCATGTAAATATAAGCATAACCTTAAGTATGCTAGCAAATCGCTTACAATGCAAACAATTAAAAAATCTTTTTTTAACCCAATTAAGATATAGAGGAAGAAGCAATTTAATTTTGCTAATAAACAAAAAAGAAATAATTTTATTTCCTTTTCCACATTTAAGAACGTCTTTTTATATTGCATTTTGAATTCAAATTATGTCAGTACTTTGGATTCGTCTGATGAAATAGTAAACAATAAACGTTCTTCGCGAGATGAACCGAAAACACGGGCTTATATCGGTAGCGATCAAATCCCTGCCGACCTCGGTCCTCTCAGGGAGAACTTATTGCTTCCACTTCCGCCGTTATTACTTTCAGCACGGCAGCACGTCACGAGCGAGGGGCACCAAGAGCCACAAGGCTGTTTCCCTTCCATAACGAAAACACTCTCCTTTCCACTTTGCAAATCCCTGTGCAATCCTTCCCACCCCTTGGAAATAATAATCTCTGGCGCTCAATCGACTGCTCCTGCGGGTTAATAAAATAATAATTATACTATATCTACATAAACCTAACCTTAGCGTATTATTGTGATTATGACCAAGAGGGTCCAAAAACTAAATGCAAAATACGTGGCGGCCTACAGGCCCACGTGGCCATCTTCTCTCTAGACATGTTCCCACGATGTCCTGATTAGGGGCCTGCTGAAAAAAAAGATAAGTGCACAGAAAAAAAACAAGTTATATAATAACACTATTATTACATCTAAACGGGGCTATGTAAACCTAACCTTAGCACGTTAATGTGATTACGACCATGAGGGTCCAAAACTAAAACGTGTCGGCCTACGGAATCTTTTGAACCTGTCAGTACATTCAGATGTGCACTCACTCTTCCGAGAAGATGCCTCCTGCTGTTGGTGATAACCTGGAATGGGTTAGTGACCAAAATACAAACAGAAAAACATCAATATTTTCAACATAAATCAATTTATATGAACACAACAAATATTTGTATTTTGTCACTTTTGTGAGCCACATAAATACATCACTCAAGAGTATACAGCATTTGCATTGATATACTGTTTCTTATGCCACACACATAAACACAAGAATGTGTGTGACATACACATTTACCAGTATATTTCCCACTTCTCATATATTCCATTTTAGTAGCACAACACCATCATGATGGTTAAAATATACATAAATATTGGCGTGACTATTCCTTTTGCCACACTACTTTGTTACTTAGTTATCTTAAGGTGCTGTAGATAGTTTTACCTAGACCATTTTGAGATCTAGAGTTCGATACCAGTATGTCATGCACCAATAATCATACCAATGTATGTATCAAGAGCTGCAGCTCAAAATACCAGCTTGTGACCACATGATACTTGTGTGGCAGAATGTGTCACACTGTGTATTTGTACCACATCACCAAGTGAACACATTTTTCAGACACCTGGTTTAATCACACAGTATTATGCATAAATCTAAAGTACAACATGGCCGTAATGTAAATTGTAAACAAAGGACTTATATCTATTGACATTCATGCACACACAATCACTCCAAGAACACATCTCTCTCATAGTTACCCTTGAGAACAATACCCTGCATTTAACCAAAACCTGGTAGAAACTCTTAGGGTTGATCATCCAGGTGATCCATTTCCCACGCTCCAGCTTGTTTTTTCCATCTGCTGCTCCTGCAGATGGAAAAAGAAAAATGAAATGAGGGGATGCTGAGACCAATCATTAAGTTATCTCATACTTTAAAGTTTAGGTCTGAGAATAGAAAGAGGTGGTGAACCACTAAGTACATTATTATTTTTATTTAATAGCTATCAATTCGTTCTACCCTTGAATTATGTCAAATCAACAACATCTATTTTTCAGACAAATAGTTTCTGGAGAAATGTCAATTTCAATCACACATGAACTTACGTGATCAATGGGCGATGGCAAAGTATGCAGAGCATTGAGTGAGGATAAGTCTTTAGGATGATGTTATATATGTGAAGCAACTTGCAATGAATTCAATGTCACAAGAGTAAATTTTGTGATCATGAATGAGCGTTTCTGATTTTGGTTATCAACCCTACATGTTTGGATCAGATTACTGGAGTGTTGCTTACATATGTTACAAAATACCTGCTCTTTTGTGAGCTTCGGTAAATTGACTAGAGGTCACAAAATCACTTGCTCACAGAAACTAGTTTAAAAAATGAAATTGTCTTACAGCTGATAAAAAGAACCCTTGTGAATTGCCGGGAAATCACAAAGAAACAAATTAAGTCTACCGGCTGATAATACCATGTGGTATTTCAAATTATGGAAAACTACCCTCATGATATTTGGAAACTAGTTATTTCAAAGTTTTTAAAGTGATTTTACAAAGTGTCGCGTGGTCTTCAACCAATAATTTTAAAATTCAAAAGGGATATTGCATAAATGTAGCTTAATATAAAATGCATCTCAATCTTCAAAAGCACAATTTCCTTCAACCAAGAAAAAAATTGTGCAGCAAAAATCCTGAAAATTCAGTTCCTAATATCGGTTAAGGTTTGAAGATGCCCAGAATATGTTATAACAAATATTTCAAGAGAATCTGAGAAAATGCTGCTTGATAGTGTTTTCTGGCTAAAAATTTGTTTCGCACTTATATCAATATTCCAGTCCTTACATTACCAGTTAAAAGATCTATTCCAAACCAGAAAACAATGCCCATATCATCCCAAGGTGACAACAATAATCCACATGTTAATATCAGAAATTAAATAAGTTTCTGAATGGTCATACCCGTAGACACACAATATTAAATTATTAACCTACTAACGGATTAAGAATTAATGCTGAAGAATTTTTTGTGCAATATTTATAATTAAATAGTGCATCGAACAGTTATTGTTGCTTTACTAAAAAAATGTATAATGAGATTCTAGGAAATATTTTAATGCCTGTTCTACCTTGCAGGAGAATAAATTAACTTAATATTATTCGCTAAATTCATTTATTTCACGATATTGGTCTTCATACTTTGTTACATCAGAGGATTACTAAAAATCATCAAAACGGCATATAATGTACAGTACAATTGGTTAGTGGGCTACATATTTCAATTGGTTTTCTTCCAACACAGAAAAGATCCACTAAATCCCCAAAGCGATGAAATACTTGTTTTATTTTTTTAGCACAATCGCTTTATCTATTGTCACTTAAAACTATGTCTATTCAATTTATTCAACATTTATATTGTATGTGATTCTAAGAATAGGTTTAAAGATTCAAATCTTTTAATTACTGTGAAGTCTAGTCAGTCAACCTGAAAACTACGTCTCCCAGCTCGATAGCTACAGACATTCGCAGCTAAAAATAACTTCTTTAGCATTTGTTTTTGTTTAATTTTTATTCAGATATGAAAGATGCAAAAGTAAAATAGTAAAACATGAATCTCAAAGAGACGAGAAGACACATTGAGGTCTTCGGTTAACTTTAAAGTGTTTAGTCACACTGTTGTAATTGTTTCGCTATTACTATGAGAGATGATCAATATTATAAAAGATGCTCATTTTATTTAGCAAGAGAGCTTGATTTAACATAAAAAAGGAGATACTTCTAATATAAGTGAAAACTAACCACATTTTATAATCTTAAAACCATTTATTTTTGATTAGGTGTACTGTACAGTTCACATAATTTCTGCCCCTATATTCAGATGGTTATATCTTTAAGATGGGCAACTTTGGGAAGCTAATTGTTGCTGATTTCATATCTTTGTTCCTTTCTCTGAAAAAGTATAACCATAATGTACATTCTAAATGGAGCTAGATAATTTATTTACAGTATATTTTAAGTTATATAGTTAAATTTGAAGCTAAATAATTGAATTTAGCGGTTAAATTTTGTTAAATTGACGATGATAAGCAACTTTTGTTGATAAAGTTCATTAAATAGTATACAATTCTACTATTCAGTTAAAAAACATTATTTACAATGTTATATAATTATTTAATTATAAAATTATTTATTTGATTAATCAAATTATAGGGATTATAGTAGCATTATGAGACTAACTAAAGAAAATAATTCTTTAAAATGAACTAATTCAAAACATTCATATGCAATTTTAATAAAAAACTTGATTTTTTAAAAGTTTGATCCGCCATTCTGAAAATCAAAAATTTTGATTTTCTGACCTCAAATTCGTAATTAGAAATCCGTAAAACCTTAAAGTACAAGATTTAATGCGTAATTATTCCAATTAACTATTTTGGCCACTTTTATTGCAAATCCGTCCACTGTGCGGCACGGTGAGATTCACCACTTAACAGCAGCCGTCGAAATAGCAAATACTTGACTTCCGGAATCGATCATTATTCGGATAGAGGCTTTTAAACAATCACCATTCCGTGCATGGACTGATGCCGTTCCGAGAACAGTCGAGTGGCATTCCAAACACCACGATAAGGCAGTTGACGTAAATTGCGACTGTAAATGAACGGGAGTTGACTCCCCTCGACTCGAAAATATCGGATTTTTATAGCTGTTCGTAAGCCCAGGAATTTCTTCAGGATGCAACATGGTGTTATGGACTCTTTCAAATAGAACAACACATGCCCTTTCGTGAACAACTTGGAGCCCAAAGACCTAACTTCAGATAATTATAATAAAGTTTTTTCACACGGACAAAGGCCGTTCTGTTAGCAACGTTCATAGCCAGGTATTTACTGCATTTAATTAATGTATGAAGAGACTCACACAAAGGACATTGGTCATTAGCCCGATCATTATTACTTTTTATCGAGTGAATGTCACCGACAGATCGGCATAACCACCCTTGCGGTACGTGAAGCCCTGCCCGAAACAGGTCTTTAACTCAGGGCCAAGCGAGGTTTGTACGACCTTGATTCTTTTTCTAACGAAACTCCAAAGTTGACTAAAGGAAAGAAATGGCTCATCATTCAAGGTTTCTTCAAAGAGGGCAAGAAGTTCCGAGTCAACTACACGAGCAGTTAGCCAGAACAAAATGAATTCTCCCAAATCGGGAATATTCAGAGTACGTAGAGAGGTGTAGATTTCAGAAAACGTATTCACAATTAACTTCAGAGAAGACAATGACCAGTGGGACCAGGAGTGCCAAAGTGAAACCCCAGAATTTTGTTGAGGTAATGAAATATCAAGATTCCAGGATTGGCATAGTGGTCACAAAGCTCCTTCCACGCAGAACAATTATGAGCTTCGCCAAATGGGACTGAAGCACTGAAGCTTTGCCTTGGTGCCGCCATTTAAAGTGCCGCCTTTAAATAGCAATATCTGTTCTGTCGTGCATCACAGATTTAAATAAATCACGAAATCCCACCCAATCACAAAATTCCCCAGAAAAACGAGGTAATTCGATGGTAGGGAGACGAGGCTTCTTGCCCTTTGCAAATACATTATCCACACTAGCACGTTCATTCGTGATGGGAGGATTCGAAACTCGACGGAAAATTATAATAAAAAATACCTTTCTTCTGACTCTCCACACACATGCACGTCAACCGAGAGGACATCCCCTTGATTGCAGCCATGACAAGAGTAAAAAAACTGGGTTTGCGAATCAAGAAAATTCGAGAAGGTTGCTTCCAAATGAGAACACCGAACTAGAAACATTTCCAATTTGGAATGAACAAATATCTCATATCCAGACCTATCCAACTCCTCGGACAAGGAAATGCAGCGCAAATTCTACCACGAAACTGGTCGCGTAAAACGTAACAATTCTAAACGCGAATCAAATTGTTCCCGCGTTACGGCTCCCTTGCCTTTCGCCCCTTCACCGTAAGGCATCACTAACTGAAAACGATTTAACTTCCCGAATCTAAATTAAAACTCTCATTCCCGGGTTCGGCACCAAAAATGTACGCACGTCGTACAGAAAAGTAAAAATGAGAAGGAAAGTTGGACATATGGAAGTGGAAGCTAGACACTTACCCACCAAGCTGTGGATACACCGTTGGCGAACGTCCGATCCTTCGCTGATCCCTCCGAAGAAACAACCACGACTGACCCATACGTCGTCGAGACGCCGAGTCACCCTCTCGTCCCTCCGCCCCTACCTTCCCTTCTTCCCCTCCTTGTATGCGACTACAGCGCCACTGGTCGGTATATGACAGGTTGGGAAGGGAATCACCGAAATATCCGTGCGATCCGTTTCTCGCTCCAAGTGTTTCGAAGCGCCATCGCTCCTAAGGCCGTCCGTTTCATTTCTTCGCTTTGAAGCGCTTCAAGCACGATTTTGAAACGGATCGGTTTGGATATGGGGCGGACTCGGAATCGATTTCTTCTCCGAATTTTCTAAAATACGGAGTACGTTATTCCTTTTCTCAAATCTACTCATCAACTTAATTGCGAATACTAACCATTTAAGGCGCGATTGTAATCTTCTGTACTCAATATAAAATTGAAATCTTCATTGAGGCAATCTGCGTGGACTGTAACTTCCATAATATTTTATATAATGGTAAATTCTTTGACCGCAGAAGTCGGATACCTGTTGCAAACCCTTGGTAAAGTTTGTCTATATGTCGTACTTATATAGCAAATAAAGTTGGCACTAATTCTTGAATATATCGAACGATAAATCGCATCCGCTCCAAACGCTCCGGCTTTGGAGGTGAAGCGTTTAGATCAAAAGCGTGTTGCCATCTAACGTGATATAAATATAACTACGTGCGCACGGAGATTCCCATTCGCTCGTCATTTGAATGAAAGAATATTCCTCATCGCGATAATAGTAGCGCATCTCCACAAGAATATTTTAACGAAAATTATTTTTTGCCCTTTCGGTAAACAAAATATGATTATATTCATTTTTGAGGGGATTATAAATAGTGAAAATCTGGTTAACAAGAAGTTTAATTTAGATAGTGAAATTGTTAAACATTCTGTGAGAAAATTAAAAGTTCCTATTTGCTTCGAAATCCACGGTGTTGTCAATCTCTTAAAAATGCATAAGGTGAGTATACTGCAGACTGATACCCATGCAAATCGAAATGTTAAATGGATGCATAACCAAAAGAAACAAACTGGATTTCTTATTAAATTACTAACAAAACCGAAGTTTGATTATCCCAATCTCAATTAAATTTTCTATAGGCCAAAAGAAATGGGGCATTATGCAGTGATATTTAAAGGTATTAGGTATATAAGGAAAATATATTCATGCATACATACAAATTTTATAAATATTTCTATACACATAGGGGAATTTGAAATTTTTAAGAATTTATACTCCCCTTTCAACATTAGGTCTTATGTCTAATATATTGATTATGTCCTACAGAATGATTGATTGACCAACAGTAAACTATATATAAAAATATGAAAGACAACATTCTAGGGATTCAAGTATCAGAACACAAACCCTAATGATACATTTTTGGCATTGGACCCCATGGATTCTTGATCAAACACCGTATTTCTTATAAACATAATTTACCTGCTGAAATGTTGACTCAACCGTAGTGTTAATTTTTTGGTGTCAGTGACAATATGTGCATTCATCTGAATACTCAGTTGCTTTTGTCAATTAAAGGATCTAGATTAAACGCAAGCTAAACAATTGCTGCTTGATGGAACAATCAGAATTACTTGGTCAAATACTGCATTAATATCATGTCTTTTCTAACTAATGCTCCACTTTAAAATGAAACTCATTTCCTGCACCAAAGCAACCACTGATAAATACTGAACTAAAATATTGAAAACGCATAATTTTCATGGCATCATCAACAGGATTTTTATACAAGTTCGATTCATATGGAGGAGTATCTAAGGAAAAAAATGATTCTTTGAGTTTAGGAGAATGGGTGGTCATCAATTTGACAAAAATCATTCAAAACCAGGACACCACTTGCTATTTTTTGACAATTTTTTCACCAGTCACTCCTTGCTCGTCATGTGGTCACAACTTGGATTCTTTGCCAATGGAACTGTGAGGGAAAATCAAACCACCGACAAACTCCTTCTTCGAAATGCTAAGGAACTTGCAAAATAGAAGAAAGGGACTTATGACTATATGTTAGTCACATCAAATGAAATATTTGTTGATGGTTGGAATGACAACTCTGTTGTTACTGTCGCAACTAATGCAGGTACTCTGGAGCCACTAGTAAATGCAAAACGGTATAACCGCAAGGAAAAGAAGCTACAAGCAGTTCCGCAACCAAAGGCTATTCAGCAATACTTTTAATGTGGAGTTGATTTGCATGCCATTGCCATTCAAAATAACAGAATTAGGATTAGAGGCGAAAAATGGTGGTGGTGGCCCTTATTCGCCAATTGACTTGGACGGTGTAATTGCGTGGGCAACCTACAGACCGGCGACCGGAGCAACCATCAGTCAAATTGATTTTAGGGCAACAGTAGTGTTGTGTCTCATTAAAAAAGAAGCATGTGAAGAAATCAATATTGACATGACCATAATCGTGATCTAAGACATCTTGTTAACGAAAGTTTCCCGTAACGAAACGTAGTAAGAAAAGATAAATGAGACACCATGTGTTACCATTCGTGACAAAAAAAACTTGTGGTGCAGATGTAAAGTTAGTAACAGTCAAACAATATGCAAATGCCAAAAATGTAAAATTCATTTACGTTCTTTATTTATTTTCCAAATACAGCACTATGGGGCCAATTTACAGCGGATGTCATAACATTCTTTAATAATGAAAGATATTAATAGAAAGAATTTATTATGAAAGATTCTTTAATAAAATAATCTCTGACAATAATGAAATACACACATCAATGCAAAAGACTTTGTTTTTCGAAATAAAAATTTTTTTACATGACCCAGGGTTTCGTTTTTTCAGGTACCTGATGATGAAGGAATAAGTCTGAACTCTAGTTTGTGTAATGAAACTTTCATATGAAAAAACAAACTCTGTCTCTTTAATATGAACAGTTTCCACAAAATAATGACAGAATCAACACAATTCATATATCTTTTGTTGAATTCTGTGCCCTATGGTAGCCTGTGGCTGAACACACAGTTTAATAACAGGTAATAGTAAAAAGTACTATCAATCAGAAATTTGTATTAAACCCAATAAAAGGAATGCATTCGTGGTAACGATTTTTTTTTAAATTCATAATCACCATTAATACTGACAGGATATTGGAATCAGGACATCTGTGGAGATTACACTACAACACTATAAACCACCAGTGTCATAAAATACTAACTCACCTTTTCTTTACCCTGTCACCCCTCAGGAAATTTTACAAACAGGCAAATCCCTTCAAATATAATGTCCTTTGGTTTAGATGGTATTCCTGACAAAATTATTAAGTTTTCTATTCCATACATTATCACTCCACTCACTCATTTGTGCAATTTGTCAATCACAGAGGGTATTTTTCCTCAAAATTTTAAAATAGTTAAAGTCTAACTGTTATTTAAAAAAGGATTTAAAAAAGATGTAAATAACTATAGGCCCATTAGCTTACTCTCAGGCTTCTCGAAGATTCTTGGGAAATCATCACTTTGAAGATTTCTTAAGTAAAAATTCAACCTTATCCAATTATCAATTTGTTTTTAGACACAATAGGTCTACTTCTGATGCACTGCATGAATTTCTAAATGACACACTAAATTCCCTCGATAAAAATAATCTAACTATGGGAATGATCATTGACTTAACAATAGCCTTTGACACCATGAGCCATGACATACTCCAGCAGTGCCTATCAAATTATGACATCACAGGTCTAGCACATACTTGGATACATCTTATTTAAAAAAAATAGGTATCAGCTAGTCCAAATCTCCCATCATGATCCAAATACTGGTACCATAATCTCTTTCTCTTCAGAGATAAAAAAAGTAAAATATGGTGTGCCTCAAGGCTCAATCCTTGGGCCGCTACTATTCACTTTGTATATAAAGATCTTCCTGACAATCTTCCTAATGCTAAAACATTTCTGTTTGCTGATAGTACTATGTACTTCAGGCCCAAACTATGAATTACCAAACCAAACCACAGTATTCAACCCGAAGGCTGGTATGTTAACTGAGAGTAGAACTCACCTAGTACTAAGCCCACGGTGTGTGGAAATTCACACATCAGGATAGAGGGGC
>WURS02457533.1:0-13787 GCA_011762765.2 Rhinocypha anisoptera | reverse complement strand
TCAAGTGTCTCATTTGACGACGCTCATAAACTCAGTCCTAGCGGCTCACGTTGTTTGCGAATGTTTTACGATCCCGCAATCCTAGCGCTTGTTTCAAATAAGGGTTTACCGCCTTGGTTTGTTGATCATTGCGTCAAAGTTGACCTTTGTCTCTAGGTTTATGAACGTTATATCAGCCAACTTGTGCGTTTTCCGTTGTTTCATCCTGCTTCGTCGTGTTTTTCAACGTGCGAAAGCGTTTGTCGACAGTCCGTGATTCACGCATATATATTTGATAAACTTCGTCGTTTCCGAAGGAGGCTTTTAAATACTATTTACACTGAACTTCCCCATTTTCTTCCTTCATTTGATGGATCCGGAAGACGGCACCACTAATGGATTATATTATTCTCCTTAGGAATCTTTAGCATTCTTCTCCATTCACCCATAAGTAATCCTGGATTGCGTATATAGTAAAGCTGCTTCGTTTGTTTTCCTCATTACGATAAGAAATATATATTATTTTTAAGCATTTTTATTGACCATAAGAACATCTCTGCATTTACACGTTTTTCGGAACAGGGTTAATTAACTTTAAAAAAGGATGAATAATAAAAACGAAATGCAAAACTGTATACCATATTAAAATAAACTGCTAAAATAGACGGTTAAATTACTGCATATAATAATATAAATAACTGAGTTAATTAATTATAATTTATTATTAATTTAAATAATAGTGTTAAAAACGATTTTACTCGTCATTATAATCTGGTGAGATTTGATGGAAACAATCATAAGGAACACTCGCAAATTTCCCCTTAACAAACGTCTTTATTCCGACTATTTTCGGTGTACTACACCATTTTTATCACTTGAAAGTGGCGAAGAACACCAGAACTAGTCGGAATATAGAAGTTTGTTTTTGTAGAAATTGCAAGTGTTCCTTATTCCTAAGTTTACTCATCGTGTATCACAAAACTGATTTGCACTCGAGTTTGGCTAGGTATAATGAGCTACATATTAAAGAAAAGCGGTGTGTTATATGTTGGTGACCTTGAAGAAACAAGGCTTCATCTAAATTATCTAAAAACCTGCAGACTTTTGTACAGTATCTGGCGCAAAATTTGATTTCTTGTTTTTGTTTTTCAATTCTCTGATTTTTTTACACTCCCACTGGCGAAATACTTGTTGTAATTACGACGTATCGACTGTTAAAAATTTAATTCATGCGTGTTTTATTTCTTGAGAAGTAGTAAGTACCATTACTCAAGTAAAGGTGAAAAACTTATCAGTAGAGCCAACAAGCATACTAATAGAAATGAGATACTTTAAGTAATAGCTCTCTGAAACCTGACGTGAAGTAGGCGGATGATGATGCATATTTTGTACTAAGAATACACCGTTAAAATTGGTTGATGGACATGAAAAAATTATACGATAACGGGAAAGATATTCCACTATTTCTCCAACGAGAAAGTGCTGCCCATTCGTGAATCTGTTCGAATACTCAAAACTTTCAGTGATGCTATCAGTCAGGCTCATTCACCAGGCCACTCTTTTAGTGGAACACGAATCAGTAACCGCACTTCTTTCGCGTCTTCGCTTCTTTCCACGGGTTGCCCCTATTCCTTCCCCATGCTTTGTCAGCTGCCGCACACAAAAAGTGTTATCCCGACTCGTTTGATTTCTCCGGCTACCCTCTCGTCGCGCCAATGACGACGAGAAACAACGTCCAAGGCTCTCGTGCATTTCATTATTCTCCCTCGGAACCCTCAATTGACCCCACTTGACATTTCATCTCGCGGGGCGAAAAAAAAAGTCCCTCCCCCAACGTGTCGCAGTCTTTCCCGCACTCCAGTGATTGAGCGAGCTTGTTTAGGAGCGGGTACCAGCGGAGGCGAGCAGAAGTACTTATTTGATCTCGGCGCCAGGGGAATGTTCGAAGGATCAACTAGCCTCCGCCTTCCTTGCGTCACTCCATTTAGGGAATTGCTGGTCGAGAGGAGGGCAAGGAAGTGGAAGGGGAGGGATGGAGGGAGAGAGAGAGATGAGGTCAGTGGAATAAGTATTTTGACATCAAAGTATGGATGCAGCACATCTGAAGGCTGGAAGCTATTCAGAGTGATAGTGGTAATTTATTGGGTTCATCAAAATTTTCGTGGGAAATATTTTCATTTCTCAATAAAAATGTGAAATACTGGTTTTTTCGATTTCAAGGAAAAGTTATTGATTCATCAGGAAAACTTTTTGTAAAAGTTGTGCAAATTAAAAATCTCTCCAGTGAGTCTAACAGCATAAAAAATGGTCAAATTGTTTATCAGCTATCGAAATAAACATTTAAAATGACCTTTTATCAATTGTTTATATACAATAAAAAACATACTACTAGGCATACACCATACTAATGAAATCGATATTAGTATAAGGAAAGTTTCCAAAAAATCAAGAAAAAATATTTAATAGTTTTTGCACAATTAATTTGTTAATAACTTCTTGGGAGAAAAAAATCTTTTTTTTGAATTTCTAGACGTTTGGGCGGTTCAACAACAAATTGCCCATTAACATATTTTCCCATTAAAATTCAAGGTTTATACTTGCCATATCAAAAAAGAATGGAATGAATATATAATATTAAAATGTGCAAATTCGTGATTTAAAAAGAAGTCTATAAAAGCGTTAAAAACAAATCTAATAAAACGTAAACTATTTATTGAATAAAAATACAAACAGGTCCATTTCACAGCTGAATTTTATATGCTTAATTTGGGCCCTTACACAACTCTCTGTGGTTAATAATAGCCGAGATATTTTTTTTAAAGGTGGTGACTTAGTTTGTAAACATTAACAAATGAATTTTGCATGGATCGTAAAGAAATTCATAGACTATCATGTGCGATGAGATATATCCTATCGGATATTTTCGACTTGATTATTAGAAAATTCTTCAAGTGTGAATTGTTTAAATTTGCAGCTGCTTAGAGTTGATGTGAGCGAGCCCTTTAGGCGCAGATGGAAATAGAGTCCGAGAGCTTCAAATTCATTTTGTCGGAAAAATTTGCATTATCTTGGCTAATATAGTTCCTCTTTTTTCTACGATATAATTTGGAGTATCTCGACAAGAAATTAACGAGGGAACAAGTGTTTTTTTATTTAATCTGAGAACTTTTACAAAATTTAATCTTTCCATATTTTGTTAGTCATATAGCCTATTAAAATATTCTATAATATAGGTGTACTTGTTTAATAAGGGGAAAACGGGAAAGCCGTTCGCATTGGAAAATGTTTCTGTAATTACTAATAGCCTACCAGTTAGGTTTGTCAGACCCTGCAAAACCCTTAAACTTTTTTCCGTCTTCCAAGGACCTGGTATGATTTTCATGCCATCCTCCCAATTAATAAGAAATAATTCATATTAATAAATAAATCTAAGGAATAATAAAATACGAAATAATAAATCCGAAGAATCCTCCCAATTAATATGAATCTTTATTCAATTTTTGTGTCTTCTCCGAAAGTCCATGTTCGACAGTTTTCATCTTACTTATTTTTTAAATTCTCCGTTCTCTGCTCATCTTATTTCCTCTAAGAATTCTGTATCCTCGGAAGATTTCTGAACAAACATTGCCACTTTTCATTTTTAATTTAGCATATAATTTACTTTACATATGAAAAATGATAACTTTTTATCTTTCGCGAATTCAAAATAAATTCATTAAAAAATGAATTAAAAGTACATAGTTCACAGCTGTATGCAGTTTGGCCTTCTTTTTCTACTGTTAGAGATATTTCGGAAGGCCGGCTAACCCAAAGGTCGTGGGTTTGAGTCTAACCCAAGGCATTGGTGTTGTGTTAATCCAAGCTGGTTTTTTCTCTGATTTGGAGAGTTGGGAAATGACCATAGCCATCGAAGCACCCTATAAATAAAAAGATTACTACTACTACGATATTGTGGATATAATAACACTACCATGAAAGTTCCCTTGTCGATATCGGTTAAATTAAGAATTTAAGATAATATAAGAGATCATAAAGCAGTAATTTTAACAAAGTAGCATATATAATAAAATAGTTGATTGTTAGAATGTCCTAAATAACTTTATTGAGAATTTCTGTCTATAATTCTCTCTAATTTTAAAAAATTCTTCTCTTGCATAGAAAAGTTCATATCAGGATTATTAACGTCCTAAATTTATTTATTTCCATGGCAGACCAAAAGCATGAATTTGGGAAATACAGAAAACACATCTGCATTAATCACTTTGTTCCAAGTAACAGCACTCGTTACTTATCCTATGAGGATAATTCCCTTTCCTTGATGATCCACTACCTTTCGAATGTCTCTCTCATTAGTATGAGCTTCAACCCTGATATTGAAGCCATAGAAACTTCTCATTTACAATGATCATTAATAATGCTTGTTTAAAAAATTGATTAGAAAAAACAAAATTAAATATCCAAAAAGGGATTCATTTCCTCAGAGGATGAATTTTCACGTTTATGAAACCACAATGTTCGAGTGCCATTTTCTCCCATCCGTTTCTATCTGTCATCAATGATGTTACTAGACAATGTATTGTCAAAAATTTTTGTTAAGAATGTTACTAGAACACTCAAATTCCAATTCACTCTTTATTAAGCTTATGCAAGACGAAACAAAATACTGACTTAATGTCTTTTAATACTTGTTATATACAAATGTGAGTAAACGTTATAGAGTCAGGTGAGATGTGGTGGAAACGATCCATAATCTAAGAAATAGGTTAAAAAATTTGCAATTTCCACTGGAAATTGCAAAATTTTTTAACCTATTTCTTAGATTACAAATGTGAGGATTGATTCACTCAGTCATATAGAGATCATAAGATCATCATTAAATTCATATAAAACCATAAACATTATACAATTTCTTTCCAATCTCTCCCCATTACACTTAGCCTAACTGATCCTGAAATAAAACCTGTACCATCAACCATGTAATTCCACAATGACTAACCTTCACTTGCACTTTAATGCATACCTTTTTCTAGGATTACAGGATACCTACATATATCTCTTCCTCCTCCTGGCTCACTCCCATTCCCCATCTTAAATGTTACCTGAGCATTTAATGGTTTCTGTCTAATGTTTACCCATATTCTAAGGAATTTTGTTACACTTTTGTTATTACACCTACCCTCACCTTGAAATTTGTTTCAAGTGTAATTTCATGTAAATAGATATTAATTAGAAAATGACAAAACACTAGGTTATTCCTCGGGAGATTTTTGTTTATTCACAATGTAGGTTTAAATGACAAAGCCCCATTGTCATGTGAAAACAACGGGAAAAGCAACAGGATAATCAGGGGATATAGTATATAAAAATAAAAACTTGGCTAAGAAGGGAGGGGGGTGATGAGGGGTCTCTGGAACGAAGGGGGTGAGTAGCTGTTAATAATGTTAGAAAAGTTGACACAAAAGAGAAGGACTGGGTGGGAATATGGGATAATTACAAAATTGACCACTTTGCAGTTACAGCACACATTTGAAAAACCCACTAGTTGTTGTATGGTGCTTTTTGAAATTGGAATTGGTTGAAATTTGGAGTACTTAACTAGAGTGTAAGGTCGATTGGGGGAGAATGAGTAGGGAACAAAAATTCATTTACAACTTGATTGTTACAGGATATATTTTTTTTAAATCTATATTTCTTCTAGAGCAGTGGTTCCCAATGTGGGTGCTACAACCCCCTTGGGGTTGGTAGTTTGGTCTAGTGGGGCAATAAGAAACAAAGAAGTTATGATCCGGAAAATTGTGTAGGTTTATGAAGCCAAGGGGGGCCATGGCTCAAAAAACATTTGAGGAAATGTTCTAAAGGATCAAGTTTTGATGCCTTATTTTCAATGGTATAAATAACTGGTAATAATAACTGGTATAAAATCATCAATATATCCTTTGCCAGTTAAGTATTTCAAAAAGTGAAAGGAAAAGTTTGTGTTCATGATTAACCAGGCTTGATGCTCCTTGTTTCAATATTTGACATGTCTATCCATCTGCCCACAATCACTAATGAATTTGTACATACCACTTTTATCTAATTATGGAAATTTGCTATTTGTCTGGGAGATCAGGTTTTAAAAGGTTGTTTTCAGATCAGTTATTAGTTATCTAGGAAATATTTCACAAAAAAATCATAAGAAAATTACCTGAAGGTTGTGTTAACATAGCCTTCTACAGCAAATAGAACCTAAATTTGGAGACAGTATCCAAATATATTGGGGAATGAGATGAGGAAGTGTTTTGTCACCTTAAGTTTAACACAATAATGGTTTAGATAATTAACAAAGTGCAAGGTCACAGAAAGGCAGAGGGACTCAACATAATACCATACACCAATGATTCAATTGATTGGGAAGAAAATCATGAGCAATTAAAAAGAGAACTGGAAAAATGGGCACGAGCACTGGGAGAATATGGACTAGATGAACCTGGAAAAATTTATCATTCTGATGGTAGAAAGGGGAAAGGGTTGAATTGGGAAGTAAAGGAATAGGGATAAGAACTATAGACAGGGAAAGAATTTAATTATAATGGAAGTAAAGTCACAACTTGTGGCAGGATATAAGAAGACTAGGATAGAACCTGGAAAGGGAGCTAAGATGACATAATACAAAACATAATACATAACAGCCAGTATTAACATATGTATTGAAGACTTAGGTATAGACAAGGAAATACTTAAGTCGGCTACAGGCAGCAGAGGCAAGAGATATATATCAGGTAACAAAAACAAGTCATCAGGGAGAGACTGGGAACACAGAAGGGACAGCTCATCCCTCAGAGTTTGTCATATTTGATGATAAAAATAGTTACAATTGAATAGAGGTGATCTAAAGTGGAATTTGATAACATAAGTCTAACCTAAATAGCAGAGCGTTTAGTCACTGAGATTCTTTGGGATAGGTCTAGTTTTTTTTCCAAACAAAATGTAACTATTGTAATAATTACAAAATGTAACTATTGTAATAATTTGATGTTCCATAATTAATGGGACTTCAATTAGATGGGTAACTGCAGTCAGAATAAAACAAGCGATCAAGCATCTAACTTCCATTTAGCACTCATGTAACATTGCACTTTTTTCCTGTGATAAGCAAAGATTTGTCTTATAAAACCATCCTTAATTAAGGATGATTACTATTATAGTACTATGAAGCAGATTATCATTACAAACATTAATATTTCACTCAAAGATTGGTTTACTTCATTCTTTCTACCATATCCAGGATCACTCCCTTTACCCCTTAGTAGCTCTTCTTTCAGATATATTTATTTCTATGTCTTCACTTGGTCTTACTCACAGGACCATAAATTTAATATGTCCCTCTATTATATTTATTGCCAAATCATTCTTCCTCAAGGTGTTTCAATCATATGATTTTTATTTTCCATAAGAATTCCATTTTGTCTTTCCTTTTTTTGCTTTTCCATACTTTTCACTTCTTACTTCAAATCTTCATTAAATTACCCATATTTGTCTTTAGCAGTATGTCTTGAGACTTCTATGCTGAACTAATTGTCATTCTGATTTAACTAATTTTGAACTAATTGTCTCAAATCTCCATAAAGTACCATACATCAGGCGAAATTTCTAGATACTAATTTCTTGTTTCAACTACTTTCTTTGGGTAGAGTAGTTGCCTCTTCTTCATTAAAGCCATCTAAGTTTAAGCTATTCCTCTGATGATGCCATTTTAGTATCTTCAGGGCTTTTTATATCTATGCAAAAGCAGTTGAAGGATTCTACTTGCTCTTATCTGGATCTACTACTCCTCTTAGCTGGATACCTGTCTTCTGCTTCCCTCTTTGACATACTAGGATTCATTATCTTTTTAGTTAATCATCTTTGAAGGTCATGGTTCATCTTTGAATTCTTGATTCTTATCATATTCAGAGATCCAGGCAGGTCTTATCTCCTATTACTGAAAGGATTTTTCGAAATGATTCCTGCTAACTGATTGCAATATACTTTGATTAATTAAATAAACATGGATTTTTATTTTGTTGCCACTTCCAGGAATGTTAGAGCACTTATTATTTTTTTCATATTATTTTTGTCAGTTTGTCATGCTATTCTTCAGAAATGATATTTGGCTAGGCTGTTCTTTCACAGCATTGTTAAATTCACTTCTCAGTAACTCCAGGCCTTGCTCATCCTCTAACTTGATTTCAGTGGTGTAATGAATGGCAATTAGAGCTTAATTATAATAAATACTCCATTATTAATTTATTTCTTTAAAAAAATAGAACCATGATTTGACCACTTATGTTGACTCAGTGGTGATGAACTAAAAATGATCAATATGGTTAAGAACCAGGGCATAACTATTGCTGAAAACCAGTCTTGGGGCCTCTACACATGAAAAATTTGTAAACAGGCAAATGAAAAAGTAGATTTTATCAGATGGATTGTTTTTGGTGGTAGTGGTATAATGGTTAATGTATCATGCGATAAAACTCTTGCGATATACTATTTAGAACATGTGTGTAGTACCAAATGACCTCCATCTGAAAAGAGTTATTCATGAAAACAAGAAGTTACAAGAAGTAGCTTGCTTAAATAACCCCTAGCCCGTGGAATTCATTGATCAATGTTTTCGTGAGTTACTGTGGAGAATACTTTCATGTACATATGACAGCTGCCTTCATACACTCCCTTGACCCTCTCCATGGCTCATCTTTTCCAAAAAGGTTCGAACAGTCACACTTTCCTATTGTTCCAGAATAGGGTGCCCCTCTCCAGTGCTGTTTATGATGGTTCACAACCCAAGGTAGAGATTGTCAAGTGCATTCCATCTGCTGTGCTTAGAGAAATTCTCTTCTGAGCCACCCTCATCATTTCCCTTAGTTGTCACCAAGTTTCAATTGAATACTGGTTATAAATTAAAGTATTTACGTACTGTTTGGTATCTAATTAAGCATAAATTACCAAGGGAAATAATAATGGAATTCATTTTTGGATATATTCCTGTATGAAATATTTTGACTTTATTTGATCATATCTCCAATACACCCTTGGAGGGAAATGGACTATATGGTCAACAAAAGTCATTCCTGGTCAGCCACCAAATAAACCTTTGTCGGAAATATGAGGGAAGAGTGCCAAGGCAACTTTTCTCCTGCCCACAGCTATCACAAAATAAAGTGGCTGCTGCAGCTGAGGGGTTAAAAATTGCTACAATAAGACTAGAGCATTACAGAAATGCTTTCAGAGCTCAGTTGGGAGTCATTGAGTAAAGTAAACTTAATGCTAGATTAAATTTATTTAAAAAACTTTGAAATGCTGAGACTGATTGTGAAGTTCAATCAATTACATAGGTATATCATAAGCTATATAGGGCATTTAAAAAACAATATAGATAGATTGGCAAAGAAGCAGGTTTGGGGATTCTTTTTCTTCCACAGTCAATTCATGAAAGTAACAGCTTGAAAATGGCTTACAGTATTTCAAAAACCCTAGTACCCTCAGGATTATTAACCTAGATAACATTAGTGTTCTTTCCCCTTACCATTCACTGTTAGATGACTTCCAGGGTATCTACATGTAGATATATTTCGATTTAGTTCTGTACCTTTTTATAAAGTGCTCCTTTCTTTGATTTATTTTCTTTTTCCTTATATTAATTATCTTATTAATACCATCATCATAATCACATGGTTTCTACTTTCTTAGGATTTCTCCTCTTGTTATTTTCATAATCAACTTCTTTAGCCCATCCCATCAATTTCAGTGTTAATCTTCTTTTCTCGTACTAGTTTTCCATAAATACTCAAAGTGAAACTTTGTTTTAGGAATTTTTGCCCTAGTATGATCATGTTTCACAAAATGTATTTCCTCCTTCATTGTAATTGGCTGCCCATGACTACAAGGCTAAAGTCATTATTGATACCTGCTCCATTATAGCTCTTCAGTCATTTCTTCTATCCTCAATCTGAACTGGTGATATCCTTCCCACTATGGCTCATACAATTATTAATATTTTATCCTCATTCAGAATTCCTGTCAATTATTCTTTCTCTTGGAGAATTTTTCCCATTCCAGGACATTTCTCCACCCAATGTTGACACTGATATGCCAATTTTGGTTAATATACTCCATAAGTCAGTAGTGTTCTATACCTCTTCCAGCTTCTTATACATTTATATTTCAAAATTGGTCTTTCTTTTTATTGAAAAACTAATTAGGTACTCTGTTTATTTACATGGGGTATTTAGAATTGTCTTCACTCATTTAGATAACTAATTTGTGCTTGCCCATTTGTGAATCAAACCAAATTTATTACTTCTTCTCCTACTTTAACTCCTAATTCAATCCCTTTCCATGTATACCCTAGCATCTCCTCTGAATATTTCTTAGGTTAGAAAGTATGTGCGGCAGCAACTATACATAGCTAACTCTTATGCCAAACATTGCCCATCCTGATACTCCTTTCCCTACATTTATTTTCTTGGTCTGAGGTGTAAATGCTTACAATGAAAGATAGGATCTAATAATTCCACTCATTCACTGTCTTTTTTTCTTCCAAGCTTTTTTCCGCAATAATAATGCTGGTCACTTTGTTAATATGTTTTGGCACACACACAAATATATATGGCCAATATCCCCTTCCTGATGCCAACCATTAAGGAAAATTAGTTATAGACAACCACAAGTCCATTTCTTGGGTGCGATTCAAACCTGCGTCCTTTAGGTCAGCTGGCAAGCATGCTACCCGCATGGTTAGCCCATCAGGTACCTATTCATTTGGCACATAATTTCTGACATAGGCTATTTCTGGTATGATATGTCATCATCACCTATGTCATTAGGCCAGGTGCCACAGTTTTTGGAGAGGAGAGAGTGGTGAGATTGGTGAATAATGGGAAATTTAAGTAAGGACTGGTAGAAGGAAAACGCAGGTAAGAATTAGCCATTGGTAAATATACGTACTAATAGTAAAGAGAAATAATTCAGTAGTACAAGAAAAATCTCACTTGGGTAACATTGTATTCACAGAAGTAAATAGGAGCATGATGGTCAGTCTGGTTCGAGAAGGAGAAGCAAGTAAATTTCTCTGACCCACCCTCGTCATTTCTCTTAGTTGTAGAGTTTCAGTAGAATGCTGGTTATAAATGAAAGGATTTACATACTGTTTGGTATCAAATTAATAAGAAATTTAAAAGGGAAATAAACATGGAATTCCTTGAAACATGAAATATTTTGACTTAAGTCAATCATATCTCCACTACCCCCTTGGAGGGAACTGGGCTACAAGATCAATACAAATAAAAGGGTCGTCTCAGGTCTGCCACCTAATAAAACTTTGTCGGAAATAGAAGGAAACGCCACTGTGGTTACTTTTCTCCTGCACAGAGCCATCACAAAGAAACAAGGCTATCACAGCTGAGGGGTTAAGGAGGGGAGATCTTCTTCAACTAATTGTTGAAAAATTTGCAATTATTCCAGCATGCCCAGTTTCTTTCCTTATTTTGTATATTCATCACATTAAAGATGAAGTTTTAGGTTTGCTTCATTTCTATCAAATGTTGGGAAGTGCTCTTATGGAAGCATAAGTGAATGTCAATCCAGCTATATTGGGTAAACATGATGGAATTATTACACCTGTATCAAAGAGCACAAAAAATATACCATTGCTGGAAACACTACTCTAGTGATTACAAAACATAGCCCTGTTTCAGGGAGTCAACCAGCTGTATTTTAATAATGTACATTTCTCAAATACTTCTCTTTGCTGTTGAAATTATACCTATGACTAATGCTTACCTACCCCTTTCTTCCCTCCCCTTGCTCTTGCTTAAACTTCAGCCTTAATCATCAACTTCACCCCTTAACTATTTCTTTCCAATGAGAGATCTATCCCTCCAGTCCACTCCTATGTTCTGCAGAGGCTCAATGAATCCTGGCTAATCTACTCTGTTAAATTCGTTTTCAAAATTTAAAAGGCCAATGAGAACATCCTATTTTTATGTACCTCCATACCACTTTCCTCTTTACTGATATTACATCACATGTTCTTCTCTCTTTCCTAAAACCAAACTGATACTTATTTAGGAATTTGTTCATTCTTTTCTGTTGAAGTTATAAATTATTATATAAATATCAATTTAAATTCAGAAAGAAAAGGACTAAAGAGAGGATTTGTCACTGATGAAAATTAAAACTCTATTTACTAAAATATGTGTCTGAGTTGAGTTATTTGTTTGAAAACTCAATGTTTTCTCTGATCTTTAAGTGATGGTTCTGAAAAATACTTTTACTGTAAAAAGAACAAACTTATTGTTCCAAATTCCTCACATGATACTTTTTTCCCTTTCCATGGAAATAGAGTCAATTTAGACCTAATGAAGTCTTCCAGTAAAATTCCTTCTTTATTTGTACTTCAAAGCACCTCATAATAGCAGCTTACTCATATTCTTAAATATTTAATCTTTCAGAATATTATCTACTTTCTGTTTGAATTTCTCTTGAATACAGCTTTTCTAAACATAATCTGATATCACCTGTGCTTTTTAACTTGTGCTCAGATAATGAAAGCGGCAAAGGAAACAGTGGAGTCAGGAGTAAAAGTTGGAGCTCATTAAATCAGTCAGACATGCCGATGAACAAGCTCTCGTTAGTAACTGAGCCATAAACTGGAGACCTTGTTGAGCACACTGTAGGGCCAATGTGAGAGGTTCAGTATGAAAATTAGTTGTAGGAAAATGAAAATAATGAGATTCTTGAGAAGTAGGAAGGCTAAGACTATCATGCTAGAAGGGTATTAGATGAACAGGTAGAAAATGTTACTTATTTGGGTAGCATGATAGAGGAAAATGGATGTAGTGGCCAGAATATTAGATGAAGAGTTGCATTAGCACAAAGGGAATTTATGAAAAGGAAGGAGTTGATAAGATAGACAATAAGAAAGGAGATGAAGAAAAAAATGTTGAAAATGCTATATGGAGGGTAGTATTATATGGAACCAAAACGCGGTCCATGTGAAAGGATGGTTGGTGGAGATTGGATGCTTTTGAAATGTGTGTTTGGAGGCAAAGGATATAAAATGTGTGATGGACAGAGAAAAAGTGCTAAGAATGTTGGAGGAGAGATAACTGTTGAGCAAAATCCAAAGAAGGCAGGAAAGGTGGATGGAAGGGGTACTTGGAGGCAATGGGTTGTTGACAGCTGTAATGGAGGGAAGGGTGTTGAGAAAGTGAGATGTGGGTAGGAAGAGAATATGGATTTCAGATAGAATGATAGGTGGTAGGAAGTATGCGGATTATAAAAGGGATTAAGTTGTGATGAGGCTGGGAAAATCTAACCTGAGGTTCATAAGAAACTTCCCTCAACCAGTAGGTTACCCTTCAATCAATCAAACATTATCTAGAATACCAAGGTTTGATAGTCTCATGTACTTCATATTCCTTTACTCATCCTTAATATAGGGGGCCATTCTTCCCACATCTCCTGGAGGTCTTCCAGATCTGGTGATGTTTTTCCTTTCTCTCTTAAGCCTCTTCTACAATGGACGTAAGCCATTTGATGCAAGCCATAAGCTAGCTGTAAGGGCCTGCCTTAAGAGGAGCCGTAAGAAAGATGGGAAACTCTCATCTTTATGGCTTACTTCAAATGGCAGATGAAACTTTCAGCCAATCAGAGTGCACCATTACTACTGCCAGTGTCAGTCATGAACCATGCTTTTTCGGAAGCTTTTTTCGAGCAGTGAAGGCAGTTAAATGTTCATTTTTATAATTTAAAGTTTCAGACATTTATATTAGCATTTAATT
>WURS02457522.1:0-13790 GCA_011762765.2 Rhinocypha anisoptera | reverse complement strand
GCGGGGCGGGGGTGGGGGGGGCGGAGGGGGTCAGGGGCGGGGGGGGGGGGAGGGTTTTGGCTTAAGTGAGATGAATGTTGACCGCTCGGCGCAGAAAGGAAACCGGGCAAAGGAAGAGGAGATAAAAATGAATAATTCGAATAACAATGGCCCCCGGGATTGGAGAGGAGTGCGTGGGAGTAGGCGGTGGAAGGAAGCCCCCCCCCCTCTTCCCCCCCCCCCTTTGGTCGTCGGCGGTCGACTGCGGAGGGGTGGGTCCTGTGGAAGCGGCCTCGGGAAGCGGGCTGTTAGGAGGGAACAAGAAACCAAAGAAATTATCGGGACTCGACCCCCCTGTAGGAGGTCTACGGCCGCTCTAATGTCCGCATTACCTGTGAACAGTCAAATGAGATCGCAACAGCACCCCGCAAGGCGAGTGAGGAATGCCTTGGACCATTGAGTCGACTGCAGGCGGGGAGAATCTGAAATGGTCGTAAAGCCTGTTACACACGACGCCATTTCTTGGGCCATAAATGGTACAAGTAATTGCCCACCATGTTTTTCGACGTGTGTCATAGTGAATTGCTTTCCATCTGGAGGTGGCACCAGAAGTTTCCTTCCAATTGCACAGGATAGAACGTGTTCTATTTCCGCCATTTTTTACTGTACCAGTTGTGAGAGTTTATGTGAGATTCTGCGACTAAAAAAACATCACTCAAGGTTAGTAATATGTTTTATTTCCATTTAAAACGTACATCATTATTGTTATCGCTTATGTTGATGTATAATTAACATATTTTAGTTGTCACTACTAATGTGTAAAACGTCCCATGGAACTGTTTGTCATGGTCCGTGCGAATCTCAACTACTTAAGAATATCATTAAGTTATTATTCTCTTTAATTTCCGTTTAAAATGTATTTCATTATTTTTATCGTATATGTTGATGTATTATTAACATATTTTAGTAATAACAAGTGTTATGGATTCATTGGTATAACTAAGTTAACATGGGGTTTTGTCAACCATCGTCGGTTCCTCCACCGTTTACTTTGTACTTTAGATTTTTTTACGGCTTGAACCGCCAATACTGCAGCAACAACACCTAAAACGGCTTATTCGTCTGATGTGTCCGCCATTATCATGCAATCTATGGCATCGACCTCTGGTAGCGTGTGTACAAACTTCATGCAATTAGTTGCGCCAAGAATGGTGCTATAAAATCCAGGCAATTTCTAGTACCATTTCTGGCCCAAGAAATGAAGTCGTGTGTAACGGGCTTTAGAGAAGACTGCCAATTGATTCCCTGTTTCAGTTACAGAAATGAGACCTAGAACAAAGTGATTCCTATACAGTATCAAATGATTCCTGACATCAAATGTTTTAAATGATTTCAGAAAAAATTACGTTAAATGAACATTATACCCTTTTAGATATATAATAATGAAATGAATGCATAGAGTTATAAGCACTTTGACAGTGGCTCAATGATGCCATTTCATCAGTTAACCAACCGAACTTTCTATCCTCGTCGGAGAGAGAATAACGGCACTTACCCTAGATTCCTCTGTTTTAAAATTTCGCTTTTCACCCGTGAGTGTGTTTGTGCGTGTGAGTACCGTAAGCCATTATCTTTTCGCCACAGCCTTCCACGTAACCGAGCTAATGGGAGCGTCCACATGTCGGAAAACGCAGTCACCGCGACCTCCAGTTGCGTTTCCAGAAAGAGAGGGGGAAAAAATCGTCACGGCAGAAAAGTACTCCGACTCTAAGTAGCCCTGCTTGCAGCTCTAAACCGTCACTTTCTCTTGTTGAGCTTGCTGAAAAAAAGGGACGATCGGCCGTCGATCGGCGTGGATTGAGAAATTCAGAGCGCCACGAATTGAGGACTTTGAGACAAGACGGAATAACGCCAAGCGAAAAGACGGCCACGATTCTGCTCGCTATTCGGACGGAAGAAGCGAAAAACGTTTTCAGGATCCGATGGAGACTCGGTAAGTCAAGACTGCGATTCATAGGGAATAACAAGAAGGCAAAAATAACTAATGAATGCGATGAAAAGAATCAGATTCGTGCGGTGGCTGGAGTTCAGACCTTGTAAAATGCGCTTCAATCCTCTGAATGAATGCAGGGCGATCTAACGGTTAAGGTAGGTTTTTGATGAGCCCCATAAAATCTAACTTTATTTCCTCTTCAAAACTGCATACTTCCCACCCCATATCATTCTGTCCAATACCCCTATTCTCTTCCTACTCCAACCCCTCTACTACAACCTTCAACAACCCATTGCCTCTGAGTACCACTTCCATCCACCTTTCCTGTCTTTTTTGGATCTCTCGCAGCAACGCCTCTCCTCCCCTACCATTCTCAATATCTCTTCATTCGTTTTTCTCACTGCCCACCTCTCCTTCTCCATCTTTCGCCAAACCCACATCTCAAAATCCTCCAATCCATGCTCCTCATCCTTCCTCATGAACCAGGTTTCGGATCCATACACTACGCTCCATGCTAGGATTTTCACTAATCTTTTCTTCAATTATTTATTCAGGGTCCCTCTCATCAACTCTTTCCTTTTCATAAAAGCCTCTTTTGCTAATGCAATTCTTCATCTAATATCCACTTCACTACGTCCATTTTCCTCTATGATGCCTCCCAAATAAATAAACTTTTCTACCCGTTCCAATTTATTCCTTTCTGGCTTAATATTTAGCCTAGCCTTCTTAATTCTCGAAAATCTCATTACTTTCGACTTACTACTACTAATTTTCATCCCAAACTTCTGACACTGGTCCTGTAAATCAGTCAACAAGGGTTGCAGTCCTTTGACTGAATTACTAACTAGGACTTGGTCGTCGGCAAATCTGACTGATTTAACGAGTTCTCCACCAACTTTTACTCCTGACTCAACCGCTTGCCATGCTTCTTTTACCATCTCCTCCGAGTACAGATTATAATCAATCCTCTACGGTGGTAAATTTATAGTGTCCAGATCCCTATTGCCCCGGATGGCACGGAAGTGCTAAGGACTGCTTCGTGGTTTTTAAATCCGTTTAAGAACTGAGGGATTTTGTCTTCGGATACTTCCCTCTTTACCTCTAGACCCGCCCTAAATCTCTACCTCTCCCCATTAAGAATTTAGTCATCGATTGAGAAGAAGCATTATAGCCATGGAGGGTAATATGTGCAACATTCATGCACTACCAGATCATACTAATACCTTAGCCATACATCGACCACTTATAATTTTGGCAGAGTTACCCATTACCCAGTCATTAGTCATTTTGTTCATAATTATTAATACATAGGGTGAACCCAAACTGAGCAACTTCTGCAATTTAAGAAGTGAATTAGAGTTTAAATTTGCTAGTCGACGTGCATACGACAAAGGAATAACAGCTGACCATTGCTGCATTTTTCTTACTCTGAAGAAGAATCAAGCGAAGACCCCGCCCAGCGAATCGGGGCTCCCATTGTTGTGCCAAACTGACAAAGACAATAATTTCCATTTGAACAAGGTTTAATGACCATAAAACTCGCCACAGCATGCCACTCGGGTAGGATCCAAAATAACACTATGGATGGGAGAGCAAACTAAATTTCACCGATAGCAAGAAGTCACCCTCAAGATCCGAAAACATTGGTATCATCATCATTATAAATTATCTATCAGAAGAACATTGGTGGTGGCAGCTCTCGAAGGTTTCCTGTCACCTGCCAACCTCTTCATACTTCCGTATAATCTTAATATTCTCCTTATCTTACGCTATCAAACGCTTCTACAATCAAGCTACCTCTACAATGCTTCCCAACAGCGTACATTCCAATATAGTTTTTTTGCTAAAATATCTTGCCTCAATATGTGCCATATTTGTTTCCCTCTTTTTTTGGAGTAGTCCTTAGGCTTCCCTTTTCTCCGGCTCTTCGGGCTACTTTTCCAATGGTACATAATTCTCACAACTTAATAAGCAACATTCCTCTGCAGCACCATAATGCCATTACTACAAATTTTATTTTCTCTGAGGCTGCTCTTGTCCATGTCACACTTTTGTATAAGAGTTGTCCTAATGAAGAGCTTCCTCTTGTCCAGGGCGATATTATTTGCAACAAGTAGTGAATTCATCCGTTATATCTTATTCCATCTTTACCAACATAGCAATGTCATCTAAAAATCGCAGCATACTGATCCCTTCTAATATATCCTTATATCTTATCTTTAATCTCATTAATTTCCTTCTCAATGCAAACATTGAAGATTAACGACGATGGAGAATATCACTGTCGCCCTCTTAATTTTTTCTTCTCTGCTTTAACCGCATCTTATCACTGCTGCCTGATTTCGTGTATATAGTATGTATCATAAAATATTGGCAGTGACTGAAAAATAATTCACTTAACTTCGTCCGCTAATTTTGAGATGTCTCATAACCAGCTTATTCAACGAAACGATAAGATTCGAGTGTGATGATGTTGAATTTAAATATAAATAACAGCCAAGAAAATGAGGATTAAAGTATAATTTTTCTTTAACATTTTTAAATTATTCAAACTGGTCCATTTATAAATCGATCACTGAGTATTTTAAGAAATTCCGATTCAAAAATAAAAAAGAGTCCTGGAAAAAAATAGTCATTCAGCCGAAGTACATTACAATCCGTGGTGAGTGCATTTATGGGCAATTTCAGAAGTTTGGGATGGAAATGAACTAAGTAAGAAAGAACTAAGTGAATAAGGAGGAAAAAGAAGTAAGATTTAGGAGGGCTGGAAGAACATATCAAATATATTTGTAGGAGGGAAATGTTGGAACGGATAAAATTTAAAAAATATATTAAGAGGTAAAGAAACGTTATGGCAGGGTGAATAGAAAATCACAGACGAGTAAGCAAATTAAACACTTGTGCCACAGAAATGCTCTGCACGGGGTATAGGCCAAGAACCGTCTTTACAGGTAAATAATAGGTTAATGAAAACTTTCATGCGGACCACATCTTAGAATCTCTGAAGGTACGTGAGGAGTGAAGTTGATGGATTAGTAGCTTTGTAGATGTGGATGTAACGAATAATGGCGTTAGTAAAATGGACAAAAATAAAAGCAATGGAAGTGCTTAGCGTAAGAGAAGAAGAGAGAAATTTTTGGTGAAAATTCAGAGGTGGCAATAAAAGTCTACTCCGAGGTTTTTGAAGGCTGAAATAGAAGGCAGAATGTTGGGTAAGCGAGGCATCTGCAGGATGAGAATAGGGATATTAGATAGATTGATTGCGAGTAGGAAATATGTACAGATGAAGGTGGATTTTCCATACAGTTGGATACGTTTTTTAATTCTTGAGTACATCAAAAACCTTTCTTATCTCTTAGATTACCAATCATGTTTTTCAATCAGTCAATCCTGGCAATATAAATGCCATAAATTCTTGTCAATTTAAATCAATCACATAAATCAAACACAAAGATACGAGGTTCTAAAGCTGCTTTCATTTACGTACCTTTTCTTCAGATTACTTGTTGCCCAATAACCCCTTTTCTATCAGTCCACATTCTTTACCCACTTCTATATATTATGCAATTTTATGGAACTTCAAATTTGAATAGGATATCCGACGGGTTTAAAGTTTCATAATAATAATCGCAATGGCCACGTTGATAAGGTAATGGAAAATCTACCAGTAGCCACAGGTTTTGCGCTTATTACGACTATCAAATATTTATAATTCCAAAGTGCCAATAGAAAAACCGCCTCTTCCAGAATGTGAACCTGAGTGCTAACAAGCTAGCCACCGCACAAACACCACAAGTCTTCTACTCCAACCCTCTTTACGACGAATGGTTCCATATTCATCAACAGCCTAGTTCAAATTCGAACTCGGGAGTGTCGCATACATAAATGGAGAAAAATGGAGGGAAGGGAGGGAGAGAGACGGAAAGGGAGAAAGAGAGAGGGATGGGGAGAACGCTCGCTGGAGAAGGGCTACGCGAAGTTTGTATTTGAATATCGCAAATTGAATTGAATTAGATAAGAAGAAGATATCCACATCCAACTGCGTTACCTCAGTTTGCCACAATCCTAAATGGGCTCTATGAACATAGAAAACACACTTCTCTATAACCATAATTAAAATGGAATACAATTGATCACTTGTGCTATTGATCGAACCTTTCATAAAGATTTAATAAATACCATTGATGTCAACTATTATTGAAAGTGTGGTCTTTCTAAAAGTTACGAAAAATTGTGAACCAGTAAGAACAAACTTTAAAATAATTAGTCTCCTATTACGAGAATCAGCAGTAACAATCATGTCGAGTGATCCGAATAAAAAAACAAACATAAGGTACTCTTTAGAGATTTAAGGTAAATCTTTAAATTAATTTCGATCCGAATTGAAAACTCTATATCGCCTTGGGTTAGTTTGTTGTATCCCTGGCAAGTTTCTCCAGCAAATCTCATCATTCCTCACCAATTCATAACCAGAGCGGATTTCAACACCTATTTTTCATAGGACTATCTCTACAGTTTTAACCTTCCGGGATTCCCATCAATATAATATAAATCAAAAAAAGTCCAGTCTCTTTTCGCCGACTAGTATTCAGTAATTACATTGAAAGTCTTCTGAAGATTATGTCTATCCGAGAACACATGAAAAGAGTGATTCCTTTTCTTTGATTAGTCAACCCGAGGTATTTTGTTTTACTCAATATTGATAAACATGATCAATTTTTAATGGGTCACTCCTCCAGTAAGAGAGGGACGACAATAGCACAAATCTTGAAAAAATACATCGAGCATCAGCGGTGACTGCGTAGTATAAAGGCTAAATTTTCCCCTTGGTCAGAAGTGGCTACGCTGCATATACTTTCTTTCTGTGACTGCGGAATAGAAGATTGAAACATGACCACTGGCCGAGAAAAATATTGACCATGGCCAAACTTTATCCGAAATTTCTGGTTTCAAAGCTCGACTCTGACGGCGATGGCAGAGTTAGATGTCGAAAGTTGGTGATTCATCACTCGGGGGAGAACACTAGTTATTCGTACATGCATAACTTATTTATAACTATTATTTTTTAATATATTGTATTTAATAGCAAGTAAAATCAATGTCTATACGCATAATATTATAAAAATCTTACATCAAGCAACTATACAGCCAGTGAGTAAGGTGGTTGTGTCATATATCGAAAACTGGGCTGAATAGCCAAAACGGTTGCTAATTTCGGAATCAACGATCCAAAAAAAACTGAAGAAGAGGGCTACCTTTAAAATCACCTGATGTTGACTACTATAACCAATGCCATATTCTCAGAAGTCGTTCCGATCATTCTACACATATTCTATATATCCTATAGCCGATGATCACAAACTAGATTACTTCTGGAAATGCAGGAAACGTAAAAATCGTTTCTACTTAGAGCAACAGATGAACGGAAGGGTTCCGGTGACACTTTTATAGATGTCAGAAAATCACAAGTGAATATTTTCCATCTAAATAATTTGTGAACTCCGAACGAGTGAATTTGAATCTCGTCGACACTTTAGAAAACCTTATTCCTCGTCACCGGGAGCAATACCAAAGTTCGTGAGAACGAAGGTGACACTCGTTTCAAAATAACCCTGCGCGAGGGGTTGAGTGGGAAAAACGAACTCGGACAGATGAGAGAGAGAAAGAGGGGGGGGGGGAAGAAGAAGAGATTTGACCGGAGGGTGGGAGAGTCGGAAGGGAAGGAATACCACGGAAGGGTGTGGGAGGGTTTGTCTGGGGGAAGGTTTTAGGAGACTGGAGAACGTTAAAGAGTAGAGGTTCACTCTCTCTTCGTGGGCATATTGTGCGCTTTGCCCGCCCCAAGTATGTTCAAGCTCCCATTACCCCTTCCTCCCCACTCGGGGGCCCTCCCATTCCGTCATATCTCTTTCTTACACGGTGCCCCCCCCCCCCACCACCACCATAACCGCACCTACTCGCCTGACTCCTCATTCTCTCTCTCTCTCTCTCTCCTGTTCTCCCCTCCCACACGCACATCTCACGTTGATTCCAAGCGTCTCGGCATTGCGTTACACCCAACTCAGCTATCCACTTGCCCTCTTTTTTCCCTTCTCTCCTCTTCGCAAACAACTGCTTCTCCTCCCCTTCGCCTCCCTCCTACCTCTACTGGAATCCCACTGTGTAGAACTGCGCGATTTTTTTCACATTTCATCTGCTCTTTATGTACTCGTGAGTTTAGTAAGGCTCTTGTTCTCGACTCCGTAGCGTAATATCTTATTTATCTCCTTGAAAATTACATTTACATGACCATTGGGACGACAGTTGCACGGCGCAATGACGTGAACCTCCCTTTTCCCCTTCGGCTCTTTATGGAAGAAATCGATAAGGCATGGAAGATATATAAAATACACATGATACAGATACGCTATCTTTTCATATGGCCATATTTTATATATGTATCGGAAGGCTGAAAGAGGCAATCGCATATTAATGGCTTATCGCCATTTTATATCACAAGGGCATCGCACATTCCATTTTTTATGTGAAATAGTGAGAAAATACGGAAAATATTTAATCAACATCGATTCTGAATGGGTCCTTTTAAAAAGAAAATTTTTATATATTTATGAAAAACAGAAACAAATTTATTACTTGACATTCCATTGTGAAAAACTGACTTCACACTCATTGTAATTTTCTCTAGCCAAGATGACACTATCCAGAACAGGAGAGAGCAGTTTGACAGAGGGAGTTCGTTGGTACAGAAGGCTACTTCCAGTGGAATATTAGTGAAGGGCAAACGATATAAATTCTGATCCGATCTAAAGCAAATGCTTAATTATAAAAGATTGTAAAGTGCCCAGCGCAAAATAATATATCTCAATAAAGTCTTAAAGCTTCCTTGTTTTATGTTTTCACACAAAGTGATAAAAAGGGGGAGTTGGTGATGTGGTATCCCAAGTGGGTAGAGTGCTCGAAATTTAAACGGGAGACTAAGGGTTCGAGCCCCGAGGATTCCTCCGAACTGGGACCTAAGCTGAGGTTCCCCTTTCTGAGGAACCGAAGGCGGCACAGGGAAAGGAACAGGGTCCCCTAAACCGGCTGTGTGAATTTTCACCCGCTGCGCCGTACCGCTTAGTACTACGAGCTCTCTACCCTTATCTAATCAACCTTCGGGGTTTTAACTTCCTCGATCGCGAGAGGAGAATTGTTCGAAAAATCGCTCTTTGAGCACAGTAATACTTCCAAATTGGAAATTAATTAGCCACTCACAAAGTATCTCTTACAAATATCATAATTAGTGCTACCCAAAGTTATATTTTGTTACAGTGTTAGATGACACCAAACATGCAGTCGCGATACCAGAATCACATGTAAAATAACCAGCTAAATTATAAGCTAAAAAAAATAAAGCACTTGTGATTAATACACATTCGATCATGGAGAACAGTGCCGAGTAGTCTGCAGGTCAACTATGGAAGTCTAAGGTATGTCTGTGAAAATGATCTGTTCTGTGAGGCTAAAAAAACGACTTGTTCTATTGAAACGCGTAATCCACAAGTAATTTATTTATCATGACCCGGGTTTCGTTTCTTCGCGACATCTTCAGGTGTCCAACTCCAGTTTTATAAGTACATATTATATAGAGGGGCTAACGGAAACAGAAAACGGAGGAGGGGGAGGGAAGGGTGGGTAGTGACTAGGTAATGGCTATATAGGCTAGACGATAACGGTTACTCTGAGGGCTTGATCAGACCTCACAGTGACCGTTATTGATTGCAAGGGCTTGATCAGTAAGATGCATGAAAGGAAGATCACCAAACTGTAACTAAGGACAAAATTTTCAACTTCAAGAGTGGGAACGACAAGAAATGCAGTAGACTACCTGGAAACATTTCCGTCAAATTAAAAAAAGCAAAAATGCAGAAGACAATGCAAAGTAAAAAAGTCAAAGCAGGAAATATGAGGAAGTATTTCCTGCCTGAAATATATGCTTTACCACGCCAAACAGAGACACGGTGAAGGTTCCGTAGAAATGTGGAGCGCGTAAACAAATTTAGTAGTTTCAAAGAACTTCTTACTGACAGAAAGGATAATTAAGAGACGATTGGATAAGGCCTGAATAGGGTTTAACTGCTGTAAGATTGTATAATGGCCATATTTTTACAGTAAGACAGATACTTGAATATGGCCAAGCCAAATGTAAGGAATTCTTGGTTGAGGCTTCCACGGTGTCTTGGATTTAATAATTCATTTCTTTCGGTTTTTTTTCCGTGTCTGTCCATAATGTGGGGGCAACAGTTTCTCTAGCGTTGCAGCTAGCGTCTTCAGGTCGGAAGGTCCTGTTGTCCCCACAATATTGAAAGAATCGGAAAAAAAACCCGAAAGAAATGAATTTTCAAATGTAAGGAAGTAGAATTGGTTTTTATAGACCTCGAGAAATCACATGACGGTATTCCTAAGGAAAAGTTATGCAAACATCTTGAAATAGCAGGCGTGAGGGAACTAATAAGAATACCTAGTAAAACGAGTTCATGAAAATAACAAACGTGCTATGAAAACAGGTCACAGTCACTGCTAAATTATATATCACAGTCCTTCAAAACTACCAAAGGAGTTATAAAAGGATGTCAGCTCTGGCCTCTTATTATTTAAGACTTATTTGTACATCTGCTTAAGAGAATGTACGAAAAGTATTCCCGAATTGGGATACACCTGAATGAAAATATCGCAATCTCAAATCTTCTTTTGATTGACCAAGGTTCGGAAGACATACAATACACCAGCAGGAAACAACCAGAGAACTCCATTGTGCAACAACATACGTGCCCAGCCTTTTCACAAATCTGTGTGATTTATTGTTTTGCGCCCGAGCGCTCTGATCATTTTTTCTTCGGTATACAAAGATTTACCAGGAAGAAGCTGATGGTGATCATGAACAGAGACGAAAAATAAAGCACAAAAGGAAGCTGATATTTTATAAGTTTTATGGAAACAAGCTCACTCGGCCTTCTCTCCATCTGTGGTTCATAAATTGATCAGACAGAAATGAGGTAACGGGAGGTAGGTACGTTGAGAGAATCCGTATGCAGACCAAAAGACTGGATTCTAAAAGCAGCTGTTTAGTTCCATGTGTCAGACACCTCACGCTGACTAGAGAAACCGAGGGAACAATTTATCAAGTTAGATGCCATCTACGATATTATTCATTAAATTTACGACCTCAGGATTCGTTTCGTAGAAGTTATGAATGGCCATGGTTGAAATGAAAGAATATCGTACTTTTCCACAGTATATCCACTATTTAACTTTTTCCAAAAACTCGCTAAATTTTGTAATCACACGACGATTATAAACTAACGCGTGTTCATATTTTGATACTTTTTGATTTTTTAACATCCACTAACGTCACCAGTAAAGTTTTCAATGAGAAACTGCTGATGGCATTTCTGCCCAAAATCGATCATTTTTTTCCATTATTTGACTGGCTTATTAAAATGGAATCTACCGGTTAAGATAGGAATTTAATGAGCCTCAGGTTAGACTTGCCCTCTACATATTAACTTAATCCCTCTTCAAATCTACATACTTCCCACCCCCTATGATTCTGTCCAAAACCCTGAGTCTCCCTTCTATCCACCTTTCCTGCCTTCATTGGATTTCACGCAGCATTCGCTTATCCTCCCCTGTCATTCTTATATGGCTCACAGTTGTCCGGCTCACCTTCTCCATCCGTCACCAAACCCATATTTCAAAAACATCCAATCTATGCTCATTATCCATCCTCATGGACCCCAGGGTTCAGCTCCATATGTATGCTGCATATATCAGGGTTTTCACTGATCTTTTAAGTCTTTATTTAAGGTCCCATTAATCAACTTATTCCTTTTTTCAAAGGCCTCTTTTGATAAAGCAATTATTCTTCTAATATCCTGGTCACTATGACCATTCTCCTCTATGATGCTTTCCAAATAAGTAAACTTTATAATTTATGCCCTTCTAGTATGATATTTAGCCTAGCCTTCTTACTTCTTGAGAGTCACATTATGAAAGTAGATACATCAAATCAAATTTATAATCAAGAAACTTAATTCACATGCTTCAATCATATGTATATCACAGATCATGTAATACAATTCCTAGAAATTACACAAATATCAGTATACTTAACCCTTTTAATTCCAGCCTTCGATATAGCGATCTATCAGCCTTACGGGTATGTGTGAAAAGTGCCGATCTATCGGCCTGATTTTTTGTTTCATAAATAATTTTTTATTAAATTGTTTAGAGGATAAAAAATATAAATAAAATATTTTGCTTACCTAAAACTATTTTGTGTGTTGATAAAAAAATGACATTTATATTAATATATATTTAAATGTGTAAATCACCAAATTCCATGAAAAAGCTCTGGCATTTTTCACATATACCAGGCTATAGGGGCTGGCTCTAAAGGGTTAATATATCAGTGTAAGATCTAATGGGAAAACTAAAACTCATAGATGTTAAAATAGGGCCTGGCCCTGATAAGATACCACCACACACTTTGTGCTATACTTTATACATACTATTTTAAAAATCACTTACTCAGGATGCATTTCCTGATTTTTGGAAGTACAGTTACTTTATCCCAATTGTGAAAAATAAAGTTTAAAAAGTGGAAAGAAATCAGATGTTAAGAATTGTTATCAATATCAATCAGTCTTCACTCATATTAGTAAAGTAATAATAATTCATATTACTTCAAGAACTCAAGTATTACAAAACAACACAGCTTCTTTCCAGGTAATTCAACACTAATGAACCTGCTAATTTTTCAACAGCATCCTTGGATCTTGGTCAGCTTTGTTACTAGACTTTTCAAAGGCATTTGACATGCTAGATCCTTACAACCACTTGAACAAATGTTGGCATTTTTCAATAAGAGTAGCAGCACTGGTAGGGTTTGAATCATATCTAAGTAGCAGAAGTGTGTAGAAATCTAATTAAATTCTAATTAAAGTAAATCAGATCCAAATGGAATAAACAGAGGTGTTTCACGGGGAAGTACCCTTCCTGTTTCTAATATTCATTAATGATTTATCATTAATCTATAACAAAGCCAACATTAAACCAGTAATATTTGCAGATGATATGTCCTTTTGCATCTATGCCAGAAATATGAAAGAACTGCACCATAACTGCCAGATGGTATTAGATTCAATTTGGAAAAGTTACCTCTAATAAACTTTAGATAAACTAGAATGTAAAAAATATTGTTCAATTATAACATTAAACATAGCTTTGATTACTCAACCATGAATAATGATTAAACCAATCCAGCTGTAAGTAGTAGATTCTTAGGTTTAATAATGGAAAATACTGGAAACTGTTCATCACATGTAAGCAGTAAATGTCACATGTAATCTTACATTATTATCAGCAGTCTTATGCATTATAAGGTTTCTCATTCACACATCATCTTCAGACAGATTACTGACATTATAACAATGTAATTTTAAGAGTAAAGTTAATTATGGAATTTAACTCTGTGGTTCAACTGAGACTCTCTTGAATGGAGTATTCACGCTACCAAAGAAAGCAATAAGAACCATAAAATATCCTTGCTGACTTTTATTTAAAGGGTTGGGGCTGCTTACAGTGCCATGATTATATACTATTAAATTGTGTATTAACTAAAATAAATATAAACAGTGATTGTATATTCTCAGGCATAACTATGTGGAAATCCATTTCTGAGAAAAGGAACAACGTACTCGGTATTTTTCCACTTGATTTTTAATTTGGTACAACTAGTTTCAACGCTACGGCGTCATCATCAGGTACAAAAATCATA
>WURS02457511.1:0-13793 GCA_011762765.2 Rhinocypha anisoptera | reverse complement strand
CCGAAACGCGTTGTGTAGTAAAATTTTATTTTGTGGAACAGTATTACAACTTTGTGTATTAAACATGCCTGTCTTCCACTATATTTCGCTTAACACCGTCAATTTTACCGGAGTTATATTATGGAAGGTACGGAATGTACTGGAGGGGATATATGAGAATAATACCGGCGAAAAGGCGGGTCAGCGCGAGGTAGACTAGGTTTAGATGAGAAAATTCGACAGTGGGTGGTCAAAATCGAACAATTTAGCGACGGATTTCATGCGTCCAAGTGATGGATTCAGGCCTTACCTACTTGGTGGAAACGATGCATTTTGAATTAAATTCACCAAGTTATCCCACGTGGGAAATTTATAGACGGCCTGGGATTAGACTTATCCAGTTATCGTCAGTTGCTATTCAGTCACCTGAAGTTGACTGGATAAGTAGAAATCCCGCTCGTTCATTAAGTTTTTTATGTGGTATTGCTTAGTGAATTAATTTCATATATTTCTTGCGTCTCATGGCTTTCCTCATTTCAACCTCCTTACGGTGGTGATTTTGGCAGAAATCTGATAACCTTCCCCCTTTTTCTTTTCGTTCCCTTGACCATACTTCCCCTACTGTTTCTCCTTCTTGATCACCGATGGTCGCCTTCCATTCGCCAAGGACAATAAGTTTTCTTTTTCCTGTAACATTTTTATCACCTCCTAAATTTCGTCGAAAATAAATATCGAGGAAAGATGCAATCATTAATATAACGGTAGCAGGAAAAATTGTGGGGCAAGTGAAATCATTTCAGTGTTTGGGAAGTATAGTGTCTGAAAATGAGAGCTGTACCAAGGAAATAAGATACAATGGGTAAAAGAGCATTTGGGGAGGTGAAAGTGCTTCTGGACAGCATGTAGAATTCCAATAGAACTGAGAAAGAGATTTGCTAAATCTTTTGTGTGGAGTGTGGTGACTTACGGTGGCGTAACATGGATAGTCGAAAAGAAAGATGAGAAGTACTTGGAAAATTTCGAATAGTGGTTGTGGAGGAAAATGCTTAAGGTGAAATGGACTGATAGAGTTAGAAATGGGGAAGTACTGTTGATAATAGGAGAGGATAAAAAACTGCTGAGGGGAATTAAGAAGAGGAAGACAGCTTGGTTGGCGCATATATTACGCCGAAACTGCATACTAAGAAGAATAATTTAAGTAAAAAATAGAAGGAAAGCGAGGAAGGGGAGGAAGAAGAAGAATTTGAATGCTCGTAAAAAATGGCCGGAGTTAGAAGTGGCAAATGAAAGAAGATGCTCAGGATCAAATGCGATGGAGGGCATCCAATTGAAACCCGTCGGAAGACAGAGTCACGGAAGAAGAAGAAGAATAAATATCGTCATAGATACGATATCTCGTATCTTCGCCACTTGGTCTGCCGTGGGCGTGCAGGTTTGTACTACTGTGATGAGAGTGTTTTGCTGTCTTCGCCATTGCGGCCCTTTCACCATGATGCAGGAGTTTCTTTAATCTCGCGGCCTCGATATTTCGCAGAATTGCACCCACTCTTGCGTTTCCACTAATGCTTTTGTCAGTGAATTATAGCTATCACTCCAAAAACCTCCTTCCTGCCATCTCGCAACGTCGATTGCTTAGACATCCGATCTCAGTGTACGCATCTCCATCTCCATTATTTATCACCAATTTCTTTTTCCCGGAGTGACCTCGCGCTTCAAATCTATGCCCTGAATTGTGTATCCCCTTTGCCTGATTCAATGCATTGAGTGTTCCCAGCTGGCAAATTTGAGTGGAGGAGTGATTTACCTCCATAAAATTTTTCTCGAGTGCCTTTCAGCACGATAGCATCGGATAGATTTAGAGAAGGTGTGAATATGGGATACCTTTAGATATAATATCTTTGGACCTAGAGAGTCCCGGAGTGGATGTAAATAAAAAAAAATACGCAAATACATGGTCAGTTCAAGCTAGACTTTATTATGCATATAAACTTAATTGGGAAATAGGTATATAAATTTAAAAGTTTGAATTTTTTTCTGAAAAAGGTAATTTTCTGAGATTCCTAACATCAGGTAGGAATATAAGATTGTACTATAATCTTAGGATTGAAGTACTGATGATGACTATTTTTAAGAAGATAAATTCTGAAATTTCGTCACAATGTTTAAGAAAAAGTTTTTTTTTGACAAACACGTACGAAGAGCAGTATCAATATAAAAAAATCACTTAGTTTTACAATAACCACTCTCGGGTCCTGCACAATCACCATGGGGCCACATTTTGCATAAGACGCATTGGATTCACAATTAACCCTTAGAGTCCTCAGAACATTTGATGTCACAGAATATGCAGGTTGCATCTTCCGATCCTGGTTAGTGTTCTCCATGTCCATCAATATCTAAGTAACTAGGAAGCAATATGAGACAGTCTCGAATTACTACCAGCAACGTGTCTCATATTACAACAACTTCGCCATTTCAGTATGCCATTATGTTAGTATGGAAATATAAATTGTGTTTTTATGATCCCAGTAATATTCTAAAACTTCGATTAATGAAGGTTTATCGACCATATTTGATTCCTGTAATTTCACAAAGCATTATAAAGAAAATTTCACTTCAATGTGACCGCACAAAAACTGCCAGTCGTTTCACTAATGAAAAACGTCGACCACTCACTACAGCTGCAACTTAACTGTCGCATTCACTTCGGAGTATGCTATAAGTGCTAGACTACGTAGTTCACAATAAATCAGGACGATGTCATTAGCGTACAGAAGCGGAAACTAAGGTGTCTCTAATTGCTACCCTATCTCATATCCCCACCTTCTCCTCTTCTATTCTCCTCAGATAATCTTCTGCACACAGCGTGCTTAATATAAAAAAAGTAACTAGTGTCTGTCGTCAATAAGATGATTGTGGTGAATTTAAATGATGATGGAAGAGATTTTTGACAAAAGAAAAGGGTAAGGTCTTTAAGACCTTATCCTCCGTATGTACAGAATTGAAATCTACGTTTACGACGGGAAGCCCGGCATATTCCGTTTTGAGAAGTATAGATTTAAAAACCATGCCACTTTCAAAAAAAAATTCTTTTGGGTCTTAATTTCACGGAGTGGAGGATCCAGGTTATGTAACAGACAGACCATGTACGAATGCATAATATCGCCAACTTGCGGCACCGACTCAGGGTTCACTGGAGAGCATCGGGATTTATTATTCGGATAATTATGTGGAGGAATTATTCAGTACTTTCATTTAGGGGGGGGAACAATAAAATTAAAGAGTTGGCAGGCTCCAAAAAAAATCCTTGTCAAATTCCGTTATAATAAGCGAAAGGATCAACAGGTGGCACATGACCCACATCGGACGCTACTCGTTTAGCATTTTAATTATGCGTCGATATACGTCGTCGGGGAGAGCACACACAACCCTGGGGCGGCAGCTCGAATTGCTTACGCGCCGTGGGGGGGAAATATACGTATATATATCTATATATATCACAAGTAATGGGAAAAAATGGAACGGGATAGTAACACAGAAAAGAACGCACTCAGAATGTGGGAAGAATTATGGAAAAAAAATTTTCGTCGGCCGCGACTCGAACCTGGATCTCCCGATTTCCGGTCGAACGTGCCAACCGTAGTTCTTAGGAATCGGTGGATTTCCATCATCCTCACCATATTTTGTGTTCGCCCCTTTTATGTGTTACCATACTTTTTCTTATTTTTTTAATTATTTGTGACATGTTTACGCCATGTGTTTACGTCATATCCGTATGAATGGCTACGCGTAAATAAATAAATTATTAAATTACATGTATTTATTTTATTTGTATATATCCGCTCTAATGCTTTAAACCACTGGGAATTTTATACGCATTTCCCTTGTATGCATGAGTTGCGTATGCAGTAAATGTCTGCGAGTTCTTAGATCTCAGTTCGTTCCTCATTCTTCATTTCCATACTGAGGTCCTTCTTTTCTTCACGTACGACAACGAACTAATCCTTCTTCATTCATCTCTAGGAATATTAAAAAAAACACGCTGGCCCCCTTGGAGAAGCTTGCATCTCAGTAGGCTATAACCCACCTCTTCTTCGAGTGGGCTCGCTCTTTGCCCCCCCTTGGGCGGAATGGGCTTTCTCCGGAGGCGCAGCTGCTCGTGTTACATTTTAGGTGTAACGTGGCGCGTCGCACTCCGCTCCCGAAGAATTACACTACAACGCGACGGAAGAAGAGGTTTAAGCCTCATGAAATTCCATGCGCCGCCGTGCATGAGAAACACCCGAATTCATCGAATAGTCCTCTGCGAAGTGCTGCGACATATTTTCGGTAGTGTTTCCGTAAAAACACGACGTATCTTTTGTGACTCAGGTACCCCAGAAAACAACCGAAACTTTATTATTTATTACTTTTTTGAATCTGAAGACACTGTGGTCTGGAATAATGTACAGTATTTTAAAAGCAAACAGGAATGAGATGCAAGGATTGGAGGTTCAATTTATTAACTGATATATAAATATCAAACGCCAGTGATTAGATGTGTTTAAAGAATAGAAGAACAGATAAAATTAAGTAATTGACGATCGTTGTTATCGTTGATATTAATGACGTACGGTCGTCGACAAGACCAATAAAAACATCAATGTAATAAACATTTGCCGGGGGCGGTGCGGTAACGTCCTAATTTGCCAACCTGGAGGTACCTGAGTTCGAATCCCGACTAGGTGAATTTTTCAATCTCCACCAAGAGCATGGATGTATGTGTGTTTCGTCATTGTCATTAAACTTTTATTTTGTCCACCGTAATTGGCCGCTTTGTGTGGGCAATTTTAAAATAAATAAATAAAAAATAAATAGTTATGTTGACCTAGATGGAAAGAAAGTGCTGCCGATTTTTTATGCTGTAGTCGTATTTTCATGGGAAATGATTGGCTTATTATCAGAATGTATCAAAGAAGAGGTGCAACGTGGAGGTACAACGGGGAAAAAAAACTACAATAAACGTTTGTGATCCAAGATACATACCATAGATAATTCTGAAATCAGAGCAAGACTCGTCATTAGTTTCCAGTCCGAAAAATAGTTCATGGCGTCTCTCCGAGTTGTCCTGTCACCTGCCTCTCTCTCCATATCTTTGCGGTCCATAGCTGTTTCTATTCTCTATCATTATCTCGTTCTCATACGCCATACGCATGGCCTACTACCTGTAGTGTGTTCTCCTCCTAACTTCCCTTCCAATTCAGTATTATTTTAAGCTTCCCTCTTAGCAGGCTACCCGGAGAACTTCCTCACTAGCGTCCCTAACTATCTTTCACCAGCTCTACAGATTACTTATTCAGCCTCCATTCGCAGAAACGAATAACTCCCATGAAGCAAGGAGTCACAGACGGTAGGGTATGGTGCTTAGCCTACTTTATTAGTACGTAGATCACGTATTTAAACTCAAGGAAGAATTTTTCGATTTTTCTCAGCAGTAAGGTCACCAGGTGGTGTACGAGGAATGGATACTCAGTTGGATAGTCCAAGTGAAACAGCATTCTTCATAGAAGGAAGTATCTGAGGGAATTAAGTATGTATTGGCTATACGTTGAAATAATGAAAAATCGATGAAACTTTGGTTGGGCCTTCTACTTATTATTAGTAACTAACCTGCCAAATTTCAAAACGATTCAGAAGAACTTTCGAAAGATATCGAAGTTTGAAATTAACATGCACTCTTATGGGAAATGGCAGATTGTATGTGATTCTTCAAATTTAAGAGGAAATTAACCATATAACTAATAATGTCAATCCGCTGAAAAATTTAAGGGTAGTAAGTAATTGTGTTATAACTTGATATCACCGATTAAAAAACAATCATTCAGAGAGTAGTACATGAAATATTTATATTTAATTGCAGCTACTCCACGCTTTTTTTTCGATTGCAAGGAATAAACGTGGCAACGTCGCACTCATGATGCCTCAATTTCAGCGATATGATACTCTTTGTTGATGTACATTCTCAGTCCTTTCCAAGAGTGATGCTTATCACTCGACATTTCTTTCCAATTAATAATAAGTACAATATGTCTTATCATTCACAGTTAAAACGACTCAAAGTATGTGGGGTGTACATGTTTCTGATTGAATAATACCCGTGGAAAAAAAGATTTTATTAGAATTGTAAGCACTAGGAATGTGGTGTTGGTGTAACTATCCAGAGGCTTTCTCCCAATTCAATCTAGCACTGATATGTCAATTGTTATCCTCGGTAGACGATCACTAATTACCCGCCCATGGCACCATCCTAGTAAGCAATGCGTGCCAAAGTACAAATTCTTTACGCTTAAGACCGTTTCCTCCATCTCATATGCATTTTCCTTCTCATATATGCATCTCCATCTTCTATGGAGTCCCCTTACAGATATCCCATCAACCCCTCGGATGCGGGAGCCTTGTTACTTTGCGAGGTCTGCGTGCGGGGGAGAAAAGTAGCCGCGGCGCTGTTCCCTCCTGTTGCCGTCACAGGTTTATTAGGTAATTAGCGGGCCCGGGACGACCCTATTATTGACCGCGTAGCCCAGTTCCATTCAAAAGGGGAGGGGGGGGGTAGTGTTGATACGATTGAATATAGTCAAGATATTTCAGGCAGGAATATATATCGAAAAACGAATTCCATATTTGTTTTCCTTGATGTTTTCTGATAAATTTGGCACCAGACAGTACGCAAACGCTTTAATTTACACAACCAGCATTCCACTGAAACTCTGCGACACCCGAGGGAAATGACGAGGTGGTGGGTCAGAAAACAATTTCCCAAATCTCGGCGGATGGAATGCGTTCGTCAAACTCACCACAGAGGGGGTCGTGAAACGTCATGAACGGCACTGCAAACGGGCGCCCTTATCCTGGGACAATTGGAAAGTGTTGACCGTGCGAACTTTTCAGGAAAGGGCGGACCATAAAATTTGGAGAGGGGGGTCTAGGGGGAGGGTTCAAAGAATGCGGTGGTCATACACGTACATGAACCCTGTCGCACGCCAAAACGTTGAGCAACTTATCCCGCAGCCCATAGGGGTTAAGAATATATTATCTTCAATTGAATGAACCGCTGCTATGCCCATGAGAACCTATTGACGCGTGCGTACATTGCATTTGTGTGCGCTTATTTATTGTTACAGATTTTTTTTTTACGGAAACTCAAGTCGCGAAGTCCTTAGAACTGCTTTCTTTGTCTAGGTATTATGAGAAATGAGTATTTTCAATCGTTTGTAAATGTTTTCCTCGGTTCTGTGGAGTCAACTTTTCTTTTTCATTCTCTATGTACCTCCTCGAATAAAGTCAAGCAGGGCACCCACCTCTCTGTCGCAGACTGGTATATGATCGTGATCGTTGCTAGTTTTGTTCGATCGTGAACATTTAATTTACGAAGTTTATATTTTTTTAAATGCAGAAATTAATTGAGTCACTATTTGAGGAAGGACGATTTCCTTCACCTATTTTTTTCCGATAGCAATTTGCCCATGGGTAAAAATAATAGTAGTGGAGTTTAATGAAGTGTGTTTAATTGTATCCATTAGAAACGTTTTAATAATTAAATGTGGCTTTGTATTTTTAGAAGAAGCGTTTTTTTTTGCTTTCAAAAAGAATAATTATCTTGTTTACATTTTGGTGTTATTTTCAACTCTTTTTTTTGTTTTCCGCATAGGTTACGAAATGATGCCACTTAATGCGTAGAGGTGTGGCTTAAATACGTATATTATGATGTGAACTCACTATCGCACTAAAAATTATGGGTACCCGAGTTTAAACTTCATTTACAATATGACGGCACAATCGATATCAACTTATTTGATACCCAATTTCAGCTTGCTTCATGGTGCGTTGTATGGTGTAAGACAAAATTTTTAAACCCATTTTCTTGACGTATTATTGGTGCATAAACATATAAAGTGCCAATTTATTCCCCCTCCGGTGCAAACCCGAAACATAAAAACCCTTGTAGAACCACAATAGAGATAATAGCACAAAATTTAAACATTGTCTGGATTAAGCCTTTTATGAATATATATTTGCCTACTCTTATGCTCTTTAAATTAAAACAAAAAGAAGTATAAAAAAATGTAAATCAACTTTTTCTCGTCTTCGGGTGGCCGTACGCAAATAAAAGCTTGCACCGTTGTAGGGACGAGCAATTAATGCTAAAATGTCAAGTGTGAGGAGGAATTTATTACTGATTTTTATTCAGTACTTTAGTCATATGCAACATCATAATTTTGTCCATAACTGGAGAGAAAGTTGAGATTTGCCGACTTGTGGCTTTTTTTAGGATGCCCTCCCGACTTTTTTGGACGTCCTCCGACGCTTTTGTATTAACATGTGCCCCAATCCTGCACTGATGCGATTGACGCCTGAATCGAGCCGTTCTGATCTCAACATAAATCTTCCCACGTTGATCCGCATCGCGGGCGAGTGAGCAGTTTTGTGTCCGCATCGAATATGTAGATGCGATTTCCATTTCCGTAACGAATGTGCACTTGATTCGAACGGGTACACCAGGCAGATTTCAATCGTCAGGCACACACACACACACAGTTGTGCGACAGTTGAGATCGAATAATTTATAATTCACTGAGGAGTCCGTGACATGGTGGAATTCCATACGAAAACAAAATAGAATCGTTAGTTTTGTACGTTTCCACGAAATAAAAGAGGTTCAGGTAAGAGGCAAGACCGGTTTCCGGGGTTAATAATCATTTTCTGATGATACTAACCGTCGTTAATAATCGTCACCAGCTGATGATGGGAATTAACCGGTCGTGTACTCTTTATTTTGTGGAAATGTACAACATTATCAATTCTATGTTGTTTCATTGAACCGTGTTGTTTTGAAGCAATGCGGTCACAAATTATGAGGAACATTGATGGCGATATCGTTCTGGTTCTGTGAGCCCAGACTCGGCACAGAACATCGGCTGAAAGAATTATTACACCAACTTCCCATTTGTGTCCTATCAATTATTTTATCGCCATGAGTTTTTCACTTCCAGCGGTTTTTTTTGTGTTGCGAACGTGGCTCTTTCCATGATATGATTTTTTTCAAAATCCTCCACCTACCTACCTGCCACCTTCCTTGCTAATGAGTATGGTAACGAGTTTTCTTCTCTCTCTCTCTCCTTTGTCGCATTGCAAAGCGGCGTATTCGGCGAGTGACTGCTTTTGCTTACGCCATTCTTCTGTCCTCCAACCTTCCCCCGTTCCATCCACATCTCCTTCCGTTCGACGAGTTAGTGGTGCCGCGCGAGGACTGCACATTAATTACTTTCACTGCATTTGGGGGACTGGCTGTGCAGAGTGTCATTCACACAAATAATACGTTGTGTAAAATGTTGTCAAATCGTGACGGCACTGCACTGCGAAGGTTTACGCGAGCAGGAGACCTTTAGAAAGGGACAGTCCCGTGTTCAAACCGTGCGCTTCTGCGTGCGTGACTCTCCGTGGCGTCTGGTTCCTATAAAGCGCGCTGCATCAATCCCCCCCCCCCTTCTCCCCGAACCGCACACACTCCGAATTACCACCCTTCACTCTTGAAAGGGCGGGGGGGAGAGGGATTACCTTCGGACTTCATTTCAGAACTCCGTCCGGAACGCCGTGTGACGAATCCATTAACGACCATAGAAAAGGACGACTTTCAAAGAGACGTTAAAATATTGTACGAACTTGCAAATGGGCCTATACGGCTATAACGATGAATATCGAAGTCAAAAAAACTTCAGAATTCAAACCCTAAGGTCGGTTTGATAGGTTAGGGTAGAGAGCTCGCCTAATACTATGCCTGGTGATATGTGAAGAACACACGTCAAGGGTAATACGTGGGGTCAGTCCCTTGTGCCTCCTGCGGTTTCCCAGGAGGATATACCCGGAAAATCACTCAGATTGGATTTAGCTGGAGGCATCCAGAGACGTCACCGGACCTTGAACCAGGGCCCCCCCTACCTTTACAGTAACCAGGCGCTCTATCCTCTGAGTTACCACAACTTCCAGATCTCGGGGAGAAATATGTATAAGAATTACTGATTCAGGCTTGATTTGGTGGAAGGAACACACATTGAAAGGAAAGCAGTAGCACTTTTCCACAAAAAAGGGAAAAAGTGGTACTTCTTTTTCGTGTAAAAGTGCTACTTCTTTCTTTTCAAAATGAGCAATATGTAGTTTCCCTAACACAAGTATTAATTGATAAGCTAGCCCTAAAAAATGGTGGACCCTCAGTCTGTTCCACTTCTGATTTCGGCGGTATATATATATCTATATGTTACCGTCTTACCTCACTCTCTTCCTGTAGTAGATTTTACTGCACTTTTAAGAAGGCTTGCGACTCTGAACCGAAAGAGAAAATTGCTAGCGCAAGGCTAGTATGGTGACGGTGTGTTGCGGATGACGAAATGAAACACGCAAAATGAATTAAATTTTAAATAATGTCTCTAATAGATAAGTACTACATTCAGAAAAACAGCTGCTTGGTAGTCCTTAGGGTTTTTAGGATCTTTTATCCTTAAAAAATCAGTCGTTTCCCAATCGTGCAGACTATTAAATAAGACCGAATTTTGGAAAACAACCAATTTACAATTGTTGTAGCATAGTTGATTAATTGATTGATTGAATAAAATTGTTCCCACCGTGACTGAAGGCTTGGACTTGTCGGTGCAACATTTTTTCATAATTTCTGCTTTTCACTTCGGGTGCACAAAACTCTTCATTCCGTCAATTCCTTTTGTCCTGTCCAAAGATTCAGCCTTGGTATTTCCTCCTCACTTCTTTCGCTACACCCTTCCCTCTTCAATGTTAAGCATGAACTTGTTATGCCTGGGCACATGTCCCAGTGCAGTCCCAACTTTTCTCTTTTCAGTTGTATAAAGCACATTCCTCTTCTCGTTTTTCTCTTATGAGACTTATTCATTATTTTTTCTCTCCTTCCAACTTTTCTTCATCATCCCTCTCCTTATCCGCATCTCTATTGTCACCGAAGCGGTCATCCTCCTTCCTACCCTAGTGCCAACTCTCTTTCCCACAGATCAAGATTTTTCTTTTTAAATTTTCTTCCTTAATTTTCAACTTAAATGTCTATCCATCAGTAGTTTCCTCTTTACTTTGGAAGGTGTGTTTAACCATTGCTACCCCTTGATTTGTCTCTATAATCATGCTCTTGAAATAATGAAATTGTTTTGCATGTTATAATTCTGTTTCCCACTATGGCAACGAGTGGTCCTTGGCTTTTATTTTTACTTAGCACGGTCAACATATTTTTATTGGTATTTGCACTCGATTTCCATCTCCCGAAAGAAGTAGTTACGGTTTTTCTCATTTTATACAGTCCTTTAACTAACTAACCCATATTGGTACAACACTCTACGAAAATCTGATGCCTTATGTTCTAACACCATTTACGTTTATCCCTGTTATTCTGTTCTTCATTGTCTATGTGCTCTGCTCAATGAATATCATGTAAAAGTATGGTGGCACGGGACATCTTTGTCCTACCCCTCGCTTCGCCTTATTTCAACTGCATCGATGTTGATATACACTCATTGTTCTTCAGATTTCATCAATATCCTATTGCTCCAGTCATTCCTAATCTTTTACTGGTTAATTATCATCGTCCAGGCCCTTTTTATAAATCTATGAATACAAGGTGTACTGTCCTATTCATTTCGATAAATATCTACATGGTCATAGGTAGAGACAATAATGCTGACTCCTCCAGTTCTAAAACCATACCGGGCCTCACTTAAACGCTGTTATATATTTTATTAATTCTGTGTTTCGCTACATTCATGATTCTCTTGGAAGTATGCAAATGTGAAGATATTGCACTAAGGTTCTTACAAATCACTTCATTTCCTTTCTTTGGTACGGCTATCACCATGTTTGTTATGAAAACATCTGGTGATTTAAATTCTGTTAAATATTCATTAATGATAATAAAAAGTAGTTCTTTTCCCACTTCCCTACTAAACTCTTGGACATCTCAACTGCAATAGAGTCTACATCTGCTACTAATATTAAGATATTGAAACGTATGTTTCTTGGAGGGCCTAATTAATCTTCTCCTGATTCACCCTTCTCCCTGTACAACAAATTCCTCCTCACTTCACGTCTCTCCCCCCCCCCATTTTACAGCTCCTTTCATCTTTCAGCCACGTTTTTATTCTCCAACAGCATATATATTTCCCTCATTTTTTAACTGTATATAATTTCACCCTGAATTCACAGAAAGGTAATTTAATTTTCGAGGATGCTTTGTCCTGCCATAATTTTGAATATCTTCCGTCGCCTCTTGATTCTCCTTTTTTAATTGTCTTCTATACTTAGTTTCGTAATTTCACTCTGGGTTTTTTTGTAAGGTTCTAGATCTTAACATTCCTTATCTTAGTATATATTTTTCATTAATCTATATTCCTTAACCTTCAACCGTCTTATCTCTTTCTCCTTGATCTATCTCTTCCCTTATTACATCTTTATCCTTAACCTATCCTCAATCAATTCTAAAATGTCTCCTGTCATTCACTCCTTCCTTCCGCTTCCCTTGTTAAAATGTTTTATCCTTTTGTAACTCCATATCAATTTCTTCGAGCTTATATCCTTTCCACCAGAATATTACATTTCCCTTTATTACTTTTACTTGTTAGTAAGTATTATTAATCCATTTCTTCTTACACAGTTTCTCATCTTTTCTTTCATTTACCATGGCCCTCGTCATAGCTAGTTAATGGTCATTAGAAACACATCATTAAATCAATCAATGTGGATGGATCATAATTTTGTTTTTATACAGTCGAAAAAACTATTAAATATATTTGATTTCTTTTATTTGATGCTACCCAAGTATACCTCCTTTTTTAAGTACCTCAGCAATCGCCTTTAATATCCTTATTTCATTTATTCAACAAATTAGCGTAACTTTTCCATTTCTTTCATCCAATCCAACTTTTTCAGGAGACTGTTTTCTCTTAACTTGGGATCACTGGATGAAAATCGTCCATTTATATTGCATATTCTCATTCCATTGTCTTGTGTAAATGCTTTTCCTTTTTTCGTGAAGCCATTCGACCTCTACTTCGTCTGTCATATTTTTTTGGAAAGTATTTATGGTTAATCACAGTGTCTCTTGCGTCATCATCGGCAATATGATAACACTTATAAAGTACTCATTGTTAACGTTCTTTGCCCAATTAGCATCATGAATGAATGCACCTCCATTTCTTTCTAATTTTTCCTTATAATTGTATTATCCACCATTCCCTTGTCGTCCTGCTTTTTTTTTAAAGTGGTTGTTTCAATTCTGGTGTAGCTATTAGGCTCCTCAGACCGGGAGGAAAGGTATTCAAGGATGGTAATGGAAGGGTAGGAGGAAGTTTAGGCTCGCAAGAGCCTCTAAAAATATGTTTCAACTAGTGAAACTACATCATCTAACTTCTTCTTCCTGCTTTAGATACTCCTAGAACTTAAATTTAATTTTTGCCCTCGTGTCCTTTAGTTCTTCTCTTTCGGCAGAATAAAAATTATAAAAAAAAGATCATTTGAAATCTGTCCATTCTTTTAATCAATGTTTTTTTTTTTAACATTTTATTCACGATGCAAGATCTGTACACTCTCATCGACGCAAACATTCGTTTCGAGTGGCAAGTTTTATTGCTCTGGACACAGCTCCATCTGGTGTTATTTATATCTCGAGACTTACTCTCAATTACAAAAAGAAACATTGGATCTTTCTCGTCAGCGAAAGCGAAGTCGTCTCCCCCCCTCCATTGCATGGCGGTATCCGGCACAACCCCCTC
>WURS02457501.1:0-13794 GCA_011762765.2 Rhinocypha anisoptera | reverse complement strand
GATGACGCCTATGCGTCGAAACTAGAAACGTACCAAGAAATAAAAATTTGTGGAAAGCTACATAGTCTCCTTCTTCATTGTCGAGATAGATTTTTGTAGTTATTTTGCATGCATGTTAATTATATATAATTAGGAATTTTTCCCTGTGATATGAATAATGTTTTGCATGCAGGCAGTTTCCTTCAGTGTGAACAATTTCTGGCATATTGCATGAGGCAGTACACGTCTGGTGGTGGCTCACCCCTTTCCACACGTCCTTGGACGGTTTTCAGGGCAATTATGTAGACTTATACGTATTATTATTATTATGGCTATATAAGAGATACTAATTTTCAAAATCATTTGCAGTCTTGAGTACCACAATATTCGTCATCATACCACAGTATTCATGTTGGAGGGGGGGGGGGGTGGAGGCGTGCAATTCCTCTGAAAGGCAAAGGGCAGTTTTTCTTTTCCATAAACAACCACAATGATTAACTCCGAATGTTGGCCTTTCCTCAATCAGACCTAATCCGTCTCGACGCAACGTCTTTTCCTTCCAAGAAAGGCGTCGGGAGGAATTATCACCAACCGTGTCCTCCATTTCAACGCGCGTTCCCCGACGCACGTCCCTCTCCGTGATCCTCTTTAGTCTTCTCGGGGTTTGCCGAAGGGCGGCTCTCATATTAGCCTGGCGATAATTTGTGACTAAAATGGGGAGGTGAGGCGAGAGACCCCGGGAGGGCACACTACGAAGCGATGCCCTTGCAGGAGAAATTAATTCCAGATAAGCCATGGATTATTCGGGTTAATTACCGGGGAGGAAAACTCCCGGGACGAGGAGAGACGCCGAGCCGATGAGTCACACCAGCGCGATTCCAGGTACGGGCTTTGATGTAGTGGGAGAATGTTAATTTCATCTTAAGAGAAGGAGCGAAAGGGCACTGATCATAACGGCGAGGTTGCCAAGGGGAAACACTGCGTTCCGAGAGAATAGAAGACAGACGCGAGCAGAATTCTATCCAGCGGTGTTCGATGAATTTGACGGTGGTTCCCGAAGAAGAGCCGAAGAAGTTTGTTTCTTAGTTTTCGGGCTCTTTCCTATAACGCAAAATCTAATCACGTGCCCCAGTGGAAGATGCATTTCTTCAAAAACGAGATGGATGAAGAACTGTGGAAATTCTAGCGCGTACCTACCTGTTTTCTCATGGCCTGGAGACCTATATTTTTTCGGGTCTGAGAAAATTATATTTTTCAGGCCACGTAAGTCAGCCATGGTATGGGAATTGAGGGAAATAGCTTATCAGAAGCCTACATAGGATTATATTTTCAAGTATTTACAAACTAAATAAAATATTTTAGTTTTCGGCTTTGAGAATGGACATAAATATATATTTTATCGACAAATATTTTCTTGGAAGTCGCGACATTTTTCACGGTTAATGACCGTGAGTCATATATCAACAAAGGTTAATATTACGTCATAACTTTATCAATTGTATCTATATTGTTGTATTTTTTATTCAAAATAAAATCGAATGGCATAAAGCCTTTGCAATTATATTGCACACTATCATCTATTAAGCACATATGTCTATAGTCAATCAATATTGAAAACTAATCCTTTCGGGTTTCGATGAAAAAAACACAAATTTAGCGCAAAAGACGCAAATATCGGAATAATAAATAATATTAATGTGTTTTGGATCCATGACTTTCAAATAACTAGAACGATAGAATGAATGCTGCATATTCATACTCTATTCCAGCTAAATACGATGGTCTACCTTAATCTTCTGCGTCGTTGAATTTTCTATGGTAAAATATAATTTTAATTGAAAATGGCATTTACACCTAAAAACCGCGGTTTTGACGTGAGAGTCATTAATGCTATTGTGATTTCCTATTGTCTAATAGCTACTAATTATTTCACACTCTGCGCCATATTCGACTAATAAATTCTCCATCTAACACATTGCTCATTCCGAAACTCATGGTTTAAAGCTCCTATTTTGCATAACTTCCTTTAGATCACTTTCGAAATCCTTACTGAATGAAATTTTAATGACATTTAATCGTAACGGAGCTTCTATGAATGGTCTCCATGAATTCGAGACACGATCCTGTATAATTTGGAGGGTGATTACATTTTCGCCTATTATAATTTCAGCTGTTATTCCACCTTGATGCTCTACTTCAGCGTGGTAAAGGTACCATAAAATCTTAACTGAAACTATTATCTTCTAAGAACTTTATTGTAATTACAAATTAATTTTCTTCTGTTAGTTTATGATCTGTTATTAAGAATTTTATATTGATCTTTTAAAGAAAACTATTATATTCATATTTGGATCAAAGTATTATATATGATAGACCGTAGGTACCATTAAATTGCTTGAAAATTAATTGCCAACCAATCGTAATTTATTTACGTGCTTATGCAAGCTTAGCATCGTAAATAATACTATGATCTTAATCTTGAATATTATTAGTTTCATTAAAATTAAAAAATATAATTGTGTAATAATTCTTATATTAAATTAATAATTATTATTAAATGAAAGAGATGTTGGCTGCCTATATATTGTGGAATTCTGTCGTAGGTTATGGAAGGAAACTTTGCAAATCCACGGATATAAACTTATTCAATGCGTCAACATGTTTCACTACACTGGAGTCCTGAAACATGTTGACGCATTAAATAAGTTTATATCCGTGGATTTTCAAAGCTTCTTTGCATAATCTACATATTATTAATAGTATGAATATTCAATATATTGATGGTAAAGTAAACTTTTTAATTCTAGGAAAGATATTAATTCGACGCCAGTTCCATGGTTAGTTTATTGGAAACAAATCTCCTGTTATTCAGACCTCATTATTAATTCTTCAGATAAAATCCAACAGGAGATGGTTTTCTTCCCGGGAAACCATAGGAGGTAGACGTAAATGAACTAACTGGTCCTTCAACCCTAAGGTGTAAATTTTCACGCACCATCCGGCATAATACTATGTGAGTTCTAAACTAAAAAGCAACCTTTTGAATGAAAACTGTTCTTTTCACCATTGAATACACAGAGAGCATTTAACATACGATAATATTTCGTCCATATAACTCAGCAGAATATAAAACAGGATCACCATTTCCATAATCCATAAGATTCCTTCCAGAACTTCCTTAGACCATAACGTATGTTACCATTCGAGAAAGACCCGAAAGGAATTTATTAATACGATAGGCCAGGAAAGCACCAGATAATATGAAAGCGTATCCTCCCAAAAAAGAAGAGGAGGTTTGTCCTGGGGCAGAACCACTTATTTCTCGCCAATATCAAAGTAGACAAAGAGCACAAGAGCCTTCGTATATAGGTCCAGAGTACTCCACATTAGAAATGCAGGGACCTATGTGAAGAGATAAGTCGGACTAACAATGATAGACTGATTTCCTAAGAAAGCAACTTCTCAGCACGAGAATAGCTTAAAACGTCGCATAAAACATAATAAATAAAAATTGTAAAATAAGCAAAAATATGGTATCCCTAACGAATTTGTACGTGCATTGAACAACGTTGCGCGTAAATTGGACAACTAGCGATTTCAATAAATAAACAGGAAAAGAATGAATGACAACCATCATGGCGCAGGAACAATAAAGAAAACAAAAAATATACCACGAAAAGGCTAAATACGTTCATTTCATGGGGTTAGAGAACAGAAAAGTTGAAGAAAGTAAAAATCGAGTACCTCTATAGGCAATGAAGTAATAATAATTCTACGAGAAAGATATTGATTCCATTAAAATACTCCGAAAGACTGAAGCGCCAAATGAAAGCGAAAATATGCGGAAAAACGGAAGGAATACTAAGGAATATTACCTAAACCCGAATAATACATTTTGTGAATGTGAATCACGACCGATACCGCAGATTGTAAGGAAATAATAATTATGAATCTAAAGGCAAACCACGACGCAGTTGTGTCACGCAAACTTCATAAATAGAGTATAATTGAAAAATGAGAATTACGTGATATTGACATAACACGTCGAAAGCTATCATAAAGTTTTTGAAGAAGAATAAACCTCTCAACTAATGAATACTATTAGAATTCTTTAGTATATGCTATTATGAAGAGCACTGCTACTCCACATAACAAAATTTCTATGTGGTACTCAAACTTCATGATTGAAGTATTCTACCAAATAACTCCTGGGACTAGTTTTTTACGTCGAAAATTACATTTTTTTAAATAATGAAAAAGTGTTTTAAATTGATTAAACCATATTTCAATTTACCTGATTCTAAACTTTTTAAAAGCACTATCTTAATAAACAGAAAGTTACCGTTATAGACTAGCATCTAGACTAGACTTTTCCAGGCCATTTCCTCAACCATTGAACTGGCTTTTATATTTAAGCAAGTGAGTCTCGAATGTGATATTTGAACGGCTATATGCTTTCCGTCTTTTCTTCGGCAGTGACAAGCCAATGTAGTTCAGAGGGGAGAGAAAGAAATTAATTTTGGAGGCTATATTTCGAAGAATGGTATTTTGTCCATGAAAAGACTTATTGTCGTAATATTCTTTCCAACAACGCTATACGGAAAAGGGCAAGATTTACATAAAAATTGACATAAAAATGATAAGACAGTATGAGAACAAAGTAACTCAGTTTTCTCAGAGCTTAATTATTCATTGATTTAAAAAAATAAAAATCGCGATTTATTAAAACTTGTGAAAAATATAGTTTAAATTTCTATGCACAATATATAAACGCCAATTTGTATGACATGTTAGGAGACAATAGATTTTACCTTTCTTAAGTCCAATTAAAATTATAAAGTGGAAGATATTTTTAAAATGCAATGTTTATTGATTATTAACGTCCGAGTACGCTACAAGACATCTAATTTAAAGTAAATGAAAAATCACGGAACATGCAGTCATGAAACCACCCCAATTGAAGTATGTAACATTGAAGGTGAATAAATATATTATTATTATTATTATAAAATATATAAAAATTTCCGTTAAAAAACTACGCACAGAATTGTATCACTGAAATATAACAAATAAAACAAAGGATAGTGAAGGTTTCGTTTGACACATTCTGTCTTGATCATTAACAAGATAACATGGAATGTTATACGTGGAAAAAATTCATTCGACCCACCGTGATCGCTTTTATTCACTGAGAAGATATGTGGGCATCATGTAGTGTTGCTTTGTTCCGCGTTTTTTTGTGCTAATCGGTTATATAGAAGTCACGATTTTGTGATCTCCTTTATTTTATTACCGAGTAACTCAAGCTTATTTTCCTCATACAAGCCTCGATTTTTAAATTTAAATGTGTAAGCCGATCCTACATAAAAACCCTTGTTATTTTATGAGCGACTATGTTATCCAGTGGGGGAATAAGAATACACCATTTTTTGCATCATATTAACGAGGATGTAACCTTACTAATTTCTTTAAGAGAAAGGACGGGAAGTTGGAGGTTTCAAGGAGAAATGACTACCAATGCGTCTAAAAGTTTCTATGCACGATTTTCACCCTTCTGCATGATTTGTCTTGGCAGATTGTTGATATTTCTAAGTAGTAGTCTGCATCATAAAATAAACTAATTTTTTATAACTATAATCCATGATAAAAACCATGATTTGGTGAATTCGCGTTTTTAATACTGAGGCAAGAAAGTCTCTGGAAGGTTCATCCATGACAAATATGTCGATATAATGAGGAAACAGAAAGTCAATACTCGTAGATAACACAGACACGGCCAAAGTCTTGATCTCATTGAGATGGACATTTGCGTGTATCGTGGTGGTGGCATGATATAAACTCTATTCTGGGAATAGGAATAAATCAATTTTATATCTTCTCAACTAAGAGGCGCTATATAAACTCCGAGAACTAAGGGAAACATTCTACTGAATACACAAGATAGCCTTCAGTTGAAATTTCAAGGCGCTTTCCGTTAATTTTCATAGCTGCATGGGAAAAAGATATATAATATGTTTTGACATGTCAATGTATAACACTATAAGAATGGAGCAATCTAAAAGTACTTGTGCATTGAATTCCATCTTTGAACAAAAGAATCGCTAGAATTTCATATAAGATCGCAGATGCACATGAATTAAAAATGGCATAGATAGAAGAAATCACAATTGCAACACGTCGTATGGGATAGAAAAACATGAAATGGTAATCAAATCTCAGTTCCTCGCAGAAGCATGCAATTTCGGGTTGGTGGGTACGAAATTCTACGATAAATTCAGTACTGTTCTTCAGAGAATGGGAATCGAAATTTGAACCAAGAAACCTGAACTCAAGATATTCGAGAAAGAGTGCAATAAAACTGGTAATAAGTTGCTACACAAGAGAAGGAGTAAAAAAAAGGAGAAAATACGTGGAAAGCTCATAAGAGGAAGGATTATAATAGCTGCAGAGGGGACGATATGGACGGTAAATAGGAAAAGAATTAAGAAAGCAACGGATTACGGAGAGGTTTTTGGGGAGGCTTTGATAGAAGGATGGTGTCAAAGGGGTAAGGAATGGATAGTGGGAAGGGATTAATTGGGTGGCTTCTGAAAGGGATGAATTGGGCGGAAAGTAAGAGGAGATTAAGTAAGGAACAGAGCGGGAAAAGGTATTTATATGGTTCAGGAGTGATTTGGAAGTTCAAGACGATATATATTTTTTGGTCTATCACCAGAAATAATACAAAAATAGATATATTTTCACCTCTAGTAACAATATTTCGAAGAAAAATTAGACATTTTCATCGAAAGTCATAATATTGTTACGAGTACCAAATCAATGGCATTAAGCATCAACTACTTTATTTATTAGAGTCGCAACGAATTCTTATTTTTTTTCATTCACCTGTAAATATACCAGTTTTTCAGATACGAGTATCCAAATATTCCTAATCGAACCGTCATATCCCAGAGAATATTTTAGAAGGTTGTAATTAATAAGTATGACGGTTGTAATTCTTTATTATTTAAGTTAGTTATTATTATTTTCCACTCTAACAACTACTATATTTTATTAATGCGTACATTTGTCAGAGGTAGCCTAATGCTTAATTGTGGAATGCTCTCATTTTGAAGAAACATAAGTAAATAACAAAGTTTTCCATAATTTATGATTTAATTGCAAGCAAAGGCTTTCCGCTGCATGGCATCATCACCTTATATCATTAAAATAAATATTAACTTCTGGAATTGGAGAATTATTTTCTTCTGATGTTTAAAGTGTGCATATGTACCAAATCAAATTTCATTACAAATAATATATATATTACAGATGTCTGAGTTTTCTTAGTTCGTAATTATAACGGAAATTATTGATTTAATTTTTCATACACGATATGTGTAGGATTTTGTGCGTTCCTGGCGAACGATTGTAGTGAAGTCTACCCAGGTTTTTCATGGATGAATTCCCTGACAGGTGAAAACGCGTAGACTTCATAGATATTTTTATTTAACAACAATTGTAGTTTAATAAAAATGTTTACCACAATATTAAGTGGAAGAATGCCACGCTATAAATACCGAAATACTCAAATAAATGTCGAAGCAAAGGCCGTTTATCGTAAAGAATTTTTAAGTATTCTACTCTACACAATACGTGTAAATAAAATATTTGAAAATTGAAGGTTAAACTGAAATTTTAAAATTGAAGGTTTCTATATATATAGCTCACAATTTAGGTCCATAACTTTATTAAGATTGACATTTAGTACGGTCTGTGTTACTTTCTTTGGTTTTCAGGTCAGATCTCAGCTATCGCATAACTCCATTGATCTGCGACTTTGATTCAATGCAGGATGTGCAACCGAAATCTTCTATTATTTGCTGAATGGATTTCATCCTTTACAATTTACAATTTCTTCTGGTATGTTGCCCTCTGTTCTTCTTCTAAGGCAGACTTCGTGCCTTAGGATCAAGCTTTATACCTACTGTTTGCCCACTGGCCCAAAAAAATTCTGATTTCTGAAAATAATGCACCTCACTAATGGTCAACATAATAGTAGCAGTATTTTTGCTTATGTGGTGGTTCGGTGCCTAAGGTCATTCTGCACCTTTTCAAACCATATAAAAAAACCTATTGGACAGACACAACACATACCCAGGGCGGTATTCGAACCCGCGACCTTTGGATTAGCCGACGAGCGCGCCAACCCCAGGGTAACCCGTCCGGCAACAACATAAATATCGACTCTTTTTATCAAGGCCGACGCCAACTTAGAATGTGGAAGAGACGGTCCAAAATGAAAAACCTATATTAATGAATCGAGTGAACAAAAACTTCTTCTGGGAAGATATTTTTCATGGGGATATTTCTACCGAATCGGTTTAGCTATGAACTATAATTGATGAAAAGAAGGAAGTATTAGTAGAGTCGAAAGTTGATGAAAGATATTAATGGAAAAGAATGGAAGTGAATGTTTAATTGCACAGATGGCAGAGAGAAGAGCGAGAAACCTTTAGGGCGTTGATGAAAGAAGAAGGAAAGGCATTATTTCCCTTTAAAGGAGTGGATACAAAGGACACGGAATAATCTAATTTTAATAATTCGCTCAAAAGCAGAATAACCCCTTCCGCACAGCAGATAGCTACCTTAGTTACATTTCAGCAGTGATATGCATGTTATTCAACGGAAAAAAATTGCAAACTGTTCATCCACGGTTTTAGCGAGATGAATTTCATTATTCGCCCTTATGGTGAGGGAATATCGTTTTTTCTGCGACGTAGGATCCAGAAACCTTACTAATAATGCAGTGCACCGTTCATAATCATATTTACGGTAAAACCTCATGGAAACGCAATTGCGCAATTAGTAAAACATATACATTAATTGCATCGCTGCAGTTATCGAATTATCCCATGCGGCTGATTAATGAAAAAGGTGAATGAAAGTGCTTGCTTCCACAAAGGCTTTAGAGGACGTAAACTTAAAACACTGCGAAAAAATTAGGTTTACCAGAACAAGCGTGGCTATTCATGCTTATTGCATTATCATGATTGGTACTATTAATTTTTAAATTCATAAGTTATTATCTCAAGACTACGAACTTTAAATTGGTAAATATGGCACGTTTGGAATACTTGACGAAGGGGTTTAAAAACTAATAAATAACCAGAATTGATTCGATGATTACAAGGTAAACGAGTAAAAATTAGCCTGGTTTGGCTAAAAAAAAAAATTCGATTCCTATAACCTTAAAGTAAGAGAAGGAATTACACATAAAATCAAATAATACGAGTTTCAAATGTATGTTAATGTATCAAACGTATAATATACTTTCAAATAAAGCAGACACGAATAAACAAAATGTAAATCTTAGCGAAAACTATCCGTCCATAAATCGTAGAAATAAACAACCAAAGCAACGTGACATGAGGCGGAAGAAGCTCGACGGATATCAAGTGTAGATTAGCCCAAGCTAAGAAGGCATTCATATTGAAGAGACAACTGGCATGCCCAAAGAAGAAAGCAATAAAAACACGGAAGCAATATACCAAAATGCTCGCATAGAGCAAAACACCATATCAATGGGCTTTCACTAAAGTTTCGCTAGTCGTATTGGGATTTGGCATCTTTGGGAATAAGCGCATTAATGAAAGATTGCAGAATCAAAAACAAGTTGTACGAGTTACGCAAAAATGGCTTAAAATACTTAATGATAACGAATAAATGATTGAAATTGATCATTAAAGACGACTGATTAATAATACTTAATTACTTTTGCATAAGAGAGTAAATAATCATCTAATGAATGCTCTAATCAGACTATTGCACTCATTATACAGAAGTGAATGGCACACACACAAGAGGCAAAATAGGTCGCTATGACCTTGAAGCCATCCATCACGTTTCCTCATGAACCATTGCTTCAAAGGCCTGTTTGCTTCTATTTAGTAAGAGTCATCATTGAATACGATTTTTCAAAGGAGTATGCTTCTTCGAACACCCACTCCTTATTAAGCACTTTGGCAGTTCCCATATAAAAGCTGGATTTTCCGAGGCGGAAGCAAACAGAGCTAAGGAAACGGTGTTAATTCCTAACTCCATACCTACGATCCTTGGTCTTTTATGGAATAACTCTCAAAGGTTATAAAAGGCAGGATCCAGCTTAAAAAGAAAATCGACTCGAATATCTATCTTAATGTTTACATAGAAGTGCACATGGATGAAACGATTCCGCGTTGATTGCTCTGAAAGGAAATCTTTCTCCTTCGTCTCGATATGCCTTGTTTGTTAAATCCGATTGGTATTTCCACAGGAAAATGTTTAGAAGTACATCCATATACATCCGATTTGGACGTTGATAAGGCAGGGTGGCGGATAGAGGAGCTTTGGTCCTCAGATAACTTCCTGGTTCACATTCGTGAGATTCTTCTGAACACCCTCAGGCAAACTCAATGCGCCATTTCTAAGGGTCTCAGAACTACAAAATCTCATATTCTGTTGGTGTCGGCCCCGCTCACCATGATGGGCTGTGGAAATGACAGCGCAAAATAATACTTGAGCTCCGCGCTAATAGATACGAAATAATTTTACTAGATGAGAGGAAGTAAATTTAGCTTATGTTAATGTCAGCTATGGAAGTTAACTTCTAATAAGCGGAAATTCAAACAACGTTTCCTATTTGTATTCTTCCATTTAGTCAAAACTTAAAAACTCTGTAATAAATTAAAAATTGAAAAATATTTTCTCGAAAACTTTTGGCAATTTTTTCAAAATATTTAACTCTATCTTACGGTTACCATTCGAATGCCTAAAATTTCGTCAATTTTGTGGACAAGAGTCTTGTATATTAAATGATTGTGTAAGATTTAACTTTGAAACCTACAATGTCAACTAAATAAATATATTTATCTATATATATATATATAGAGAGAGAGAGTTCATAGAAACAGCCATATGACAATGAACAAAATCTCTTGATGATAGGCGAAGGAAGACAGAAACACTGAGTAAACGACACGTCGAGATTTTCGGCCTTTGCCGTCTACTGGGATATCAGTGTGTATATATATATATACTGACACAAACACACACATATATGTATATATATATATATGTGTGTGTGTGTGTGTGTGTAGATAACAAAGCCACAGGGGTGGCGACGAAAAACATAGAAAATAAAAATACATAACACTCTAACTAGGTCCAATAATTTCAATGGGTTGGCCCATCTTCTTCCAGGCGAAGGTGAAAGGGATCTGACAGGAAAGGATATATATATATATATATATAATTGAGAGCCACAGGGGAGGCGATGAAATATACACAGAAAAAAAAACAAAAATATAGAAACGTGTTTCTATATTTTGTTTTGTGTGTTTTTCGTATATATATATATATTGCGTTTTTCTGCGTTACATATATATAAATAAATATATAAAGAAATGGAAATACTTGGCAGAGGCAATAAAAAGTATATAAAAAGGACATCAGAGGAAACAAAATGAACGGAGGGGAAATTGAAATGCTTCCTCTCGTTTATGACATTGCAGTTATAGCAGAGAAATATGAAGACATACAGACTACCTTGAAAACAATCAAACAAGTACTGAAGGAGTACAACATGAGAACAAATAGGAATAAGACCAAGATACTGGGGGGGTGGAACTCTTCACCCACCACGGAAGCAGCGTGACATGCGGCGGGAGAAGCTCGACGGGCAAGATTGCCGAGTTCAAGAAGTCATCCACGTTCAAGAGACAACTGGTACACTCAAGAAAGATGGTAATGAAGAAAAACAAGGAAGCAATATATATGAAAACGTTCATATATAGCCAAATGCCATAGGAAGACGTGGACCATTGGAATGGCAGACGAGGGAAGAACAGAAGCATCCGAAGGATGCTGGTGGGGGATGCTGAAGATGAAATGGATGGATGGGGTGGGGGACAAGGACGTACAAAGAAGAGCGGAAGAAGATAAGGCCATATGGAGGGCGATGAGAGAAAGAAGAACCAGATGGATCAGACACATCCTCAGGCATAATGATTTCGTCAAGAAAGTAATAAATGGAAGACCTATTGAGAAAGGCCGTGAAATAAATCTATGGGGTAAATTATAAGAGACTCCGGAAATATGTACTGCCAAGCGGCAATAAAAGGATGGAGGGCTGCAGTCAACCGATCTATGGATTGAATTGATAATTTAATCGTCAAATTTATCGATAAGCACTCATGGAAATACAGAAACAATATGCCACATGTACAAATAAGGAAATGTAATCCTGTTTCAGAAATTAAGTAGAATTTGTTATCGGTGATATGAAAGAAAATCGTATGTACTATGTACTTTCAGCAAATGTATTTCAAATGTCTTAAGACCGTTTATAATTTAAAAAGTAATTTCAAGAACCATTAACATTTATGAGAATATTATTGATATCACCAATCAAAATTAAAAAATAAAATGATGAGAAAGACCCTAATTAAAAACGGTCTGTAATTATTTGCCACACAATTATACTTGTGAATAGAAGAAGGCTTTTTGTATTGGTTTATTATCTTTCACTTAATGTTATACTTACAATATTTCATTCCTCAGTTCTTTGTTATAGTTTTAAGTTCTTGTAAACCAAAATTTGACTTGAGCAGTGATTATTTAAATGCGGAGCCGTGGGACAAGACTAAGAAAAGAGTCAATAGTTTATTCAGCAACCCAAGTGCAGAACGACTCTCGTCGTTGCAAAGAAATTAATTGTATTTGTTTAATGAAAGAATGACATTAATTAAATTTTTCATACATTCATGAATTTCATTGTGTGATACGAGATTCATATTTAAAACACTTGAACCTTTTTCCTTGATTTTTTTCCAAGTTACTTTAGTGTACATAGTAAATTATTACCTTAGATGTAGCAGAAGAAGTGAGACTTTCCCTTAATAACGACCCTAGTGGAGAGTAGGAAATCTTATAATGCAACGATAGAAAAATTTGGATAAACGTCATCTTAGACGGTATTATCTCCCAGTGGATGAAAAGATTATTATTTCATTTTATCCTGACGGGGTTCCACCAAGTAATGTCGTTCACTATTTCACTCCTATGCTTCGATAAAACAGTAATTGTCCGTTATATCCTCCGGCAATCTTATAAAAATTACGAAGCAATATTGTTAAGGACTATTATTTCTTGGTAGATATATCCATAGTGATAATTTTTTCGCTCTTATTTTGGGACTTTATTTTATTTCATTTTATCTATATAATCTTAATCGATTAGAAAAGAAAAACAACGTAATCTTTTAGAGGATAAATTGATACGAATCATTAATAACTTGGACTAAATTCAACAATGATTTACTTTTTACCATTACGTTCCTATTACTGTCAACGAATGAAACACAATTGAATACAGGTAGTGCGGGTTGTAAATGTTCAACGGTCCGGTTAAAAAGACTTCGAGGGGGAGTTCACATGGACAAGGAAATACTGAGCATCACAAATGTATTGCAGTCGCCTTAGGCGGATAGTACCCATGAAAATAATCATTTCCATTATAGTTCCACTCTAACTCGGCTGAAAGTTGCTAAAGCGGGTGAGAAATTAATCCCAAACTTCTCGCGAAACATCGAGGCACATAATATTCTTCGAGAATATATATAGTATATATAAAATTTTAATATATGGAATATATAATATATATATGGAATATATAACATATATATGGAATATATAATATATATATATATGGAATATATAATAATCATTCTCTCCTGAACGGACGAAGGTGGTGGTGCCACCGAAAATTCTTCACCACTGTGAGTTTTTTTCTTTTTGT
>WURS02457490.1:0-12500 GCA_011762765.2 Rhinocypha anisoptera | reverse complement strand
TCACTGTCACAGCGTGTAGCAAGCACACACACACACGCCAAATTAACTCTGTCAACAAGGCCTACCGAGTGATACGAGAGAAAGAGAGGGAGAGCGAGGCGAATTCTCGAGTATGTCTCGGAATTACACGACGTCGACAGCAACAAACGACAGCTACCAGATAAATCTATCCCTCGAAACTCGGACCCGAAATCGTGCTGGATTGTGTGTCGCTTTCGCGCGTGCTTGAAATTCTTGGTTAATTACATTAATTTTGCCTTGCTTTCTATTCTCTCCATTTTGACTGAGCTACTGTTTCTACAAAAGAAAAACAAATACCAGTTAAAAAGAACAAAAAACTGTCAGACCGTTCCCGTTTTGGGCAAAAGGGGCTTCCAAGAAAAAATACGACGAATTGAAAGATAGTGAAATATATTATGAAAAAGTGCGCAACAGAGTGTCAATCAGATTGTCAAATTCTGTCAAAACATAGCCAATGCAATCGGGCTGTGGTGAAGAAAGGAGGATGAAAACGAGCTGACAGATCTCTGACTGGTTTGTGGTCTCAATACGCTAGTGTGTCTGTGCAAATCCCTTGACTCTTGGTTGACGGGGAATCTTTGAGCAATCTCTTAACGTGCTCAGTGATGACTTGATTAGCCATCCGAGCGCACGCATCACTTTTGGGCGAAGCATCACCTACACACACACACACGCACACATAGACCGAGACTTCGCCGTGACGTTGATCAATTCACGCAAGGATTCAATTGATTCCGATAGTTTCACTCCCTCAAACCCAATTTGTCACTGCGCCCGAGACTGTGATTTTCTAAATATACTCAACTCTGTACCTTTCTAAATTTGTCTTCATCATTATCGTATTTAATTGCTTCTTTTGATTGCACAACTAGTCTATATTGAAACACGCAAAGAACATTTTCTTGGAAAAATCATCTTTTTCACTTCTATATTTCTCACAAGTTTGACAAATTAATTACGAGCGTGCAAAGAATAAGAAGAGGTATTGAGAATATAGCTGATGAAGACGAGATGAGAGATGTGTTCGTGGTTTGAGATGGAACACTCCAACGGTACTTCACTGTCAATATAGTGAGGCTCAAGTAGTTTCTCTCCCTGGGCGCGATCACTCAACTCACCTGAACCGATCGATCACCTGGCGACGTGAAGCATGTGTTTGTAATTAGTGTGCCACCGTGCCGAGGTCCTTCGAGGTGCACTACCTTGTCTCCATTCACTCTCTCTCTCTCTCTCTCTCTCTCTTTCTATCCCACTCATATTCTTCTCGTCTCACCGTGTCTGTGTGTTTGTGTTCGTGTGTGTGCATGTTGGCCGAGTCATTTTGCTGTGGCACTTTTGTGTACGTAATGTGTGTGTGTTCACGTTATATCCCCCGCCCCAGATGAACCGTGACAGGTCCAGCGTAAAAGTGTTGCACTCTATCTCTCACCCTCATTCTCAAGTTTTCCTTTTCACAATGTGTTTGTGTTAACGTGTGTTTAAAATTAATTAGCACCAGCGTCAGTGAGCAGCATTGTTATTGATGACCGTCGTTTCTCTTGCACCCAAAACTGGTGCTAGCACCGAGAGGGAAGAAGAAAGAGCCTTGTTGTTTGTCTTTGGTCACTGTCCGTCCACTGAGATTTGGCGGCAGTAGCCGTGTTGGGTCTGTGTTTGTGTGGGTGCTGTGTGGCCCCAAGTCTCACTCGTATTCTGCACCGAGCCACATGTGTTCCCCACTCGGGCTTATACTTCCACTCTCTCTCTCTCTCTCTCTCTCTCACACTCACACTAACACTGCTCTCCACTGTCGATTTTCGATAAACAATCAACGAGCAGCACTTTCTCCCATCGCTTCGCGCTTGTAACGCGATTCTCTTTCTTTTTTTATTATTTCTATCACTTTCCAACATAGACCCTTTTTTCATTCTCAAAACAAAACAAAATTATAAACAGGCACAAAGCCAGGCCTGGGTGATTACCGCCACACACATACACACACTGGCGAATATATATATAAAGCGACAACGTGCCCGACATATTCATGATAACGGCTAGGCCAGCTCGGCAAAGGTCTAGTGTGGTCATTCACCAAACGTCACGTCCGATCGCGGTCAATGCATGTGTGTGTCTCTCCCTTCGAATGTGCATGTGTGTGGTGCGCACTTTTGGTACATCTCGATGCACACCATCACCACCCTCACCACAACCCCCACCACCACCAGAACAGAGCGGTCCACCACTACACCACTTACCCATCGCGACTGCATCGAGAATTTTGTTGTTGCTCTTTATGGTGCAATAATAATACAATTGAAGACTCAAAATGCCGTTAGTTGTTGGTTGAATTTTAATTAAAAGCCGTTTGTGGCGCTCGTTTTGTTTGCTTTTAGTGGTGTATTTTATTCTCACTCTTTCTCCTTCATTCATCTTGGTTGTATTGTGTTTGAGAAAGTGGCAGCACACCTCCGAGGTGTGTGTGTGATAGTTCGCGATGAAACGTCGCCGTCGTGGCTCGATACCGCCGTGGTTGAGACGGTGGTCGAGTCTGGTGTCTGTGGTGTTGCTCGCAATGGCGTGCTGTGTTTCGGCTACTGGCATCTCGAGCAACGGACAACAGACTCAGCTATCGATCCACCTCTTCCAAAGGACTGCTTGGTTGAGACGAGAACATCACCAAGCAAGCAGCCACCCACCACCAAGTGCCATTGTACCACTAACCGAGCTTGTCGCACACCATCACTCGATAGATAATCCCATTCATTTCAACCACGACCCCTCACCGTCTTCATCCGCATCATATGCCAGTGACGAATCAACCGAGAAAAACTCAAACCCGCACGTCCGTCGTCCACGACACAAACTTGGGACCGAAATTGGTATACACAAAAACACACTTCAATCAAACTGGTTCTAAGCGGATATTTCATCAACCTCCCGTTAAAATCAGTTGGGCAAATAGACTCCCCTTCTCTCTCCACACACAACATCAGATTTTTTTTCAATTATATTTTTTTCGTTACGTAACCCTCACTGGCAGTTCTGTCTTTTTTTGTTGTCTATATAGTCTAATTAAAAAGATGTCAGTGGTGATGATGATGACGATGATTGGGGGAAGAGGAGTGTAGTGACAGCTCGCATCGTAGATGCCTTCCAACTCGAAGCCGTTCTCGGTTGGTCGAGGAGTGAGCTTGCAAAAAAGGGGGTTGAACCAGCTGTCACTCGGTTTGCTGTGGCTCTTGCGGTGGTTTGAGTCTGGCGCCGAAGTCGAGATTCGAAGCCGCAGGGCACCATCACCGGGCGAATCGAGTTACGCGAGATCATTAGTGCGCGCTTTCTCCGATCGATCTATTTCTCCATTTCTTTCCCTTTCAATCGGTACCATTAATAACCCGTTCTATCTTCATTTGTGTCTCGTTGCAAACAGAAATCATCGGCACACTGACAGGCGTGGCCGGTGGCAAACTGGCACTGCCATGCAACATCACACCCACCATTCCTAAGGACTCCGTCTCGCTGATACTGTGGTACAAGGATGACTCTACTACGCCTATTTACAGGTAAGCCCACACACACACACATCACTTGACACAACTCCATTTTCTACATTGGTAAAAAAAGTTATGGCTACAGCAATGTTACACTATTGGAAAAAATACAAAAAACCCAAAAAACAATGGAGCATTTGAAAACTAGAGTTCAAATAACATCTATGGTGAAGGTTTGATTCAAAAAACGTAGTTTGATTTTTATTATTATAAATTATTATAATTTTTGCTACTTTGCAATTTTAAAAAATTTATAAATTGAGATATGAACTTATCACCAATAAGATATAACAAGTAGAACTCTTTAATTGTGCAATGATCTGTATTGAAAATCAATTGCAACAATGAAAATAAACGGATTTTTTTAAAATTAGATTAAAAACTTACTTTTATGAAATTATTTTTTCGTAATAAACTAAAAATATCCGTTTGTAACATTACAAATGTAAGTTTACAGAAAGCATTTTTTCTTTAGATTACGGTTATATCAAAACTTTTATCGTTGTAACCTTACAACTATTTTTAACAGTGTATTCTGAGAGGACTTAGTTTTCCAGAATTCAACTTTTGTTCAATCTAGATATCATACATTACACTCAATTATTCACACACCCTTCATGATACAAGATAATTTTTTTTCTATTTTCTCACACTTTGGCTTTTCTTCGGTGATATTGAATTCTGTTATTTACTTTATTTTATCTCCGTTCTATCTAATATTTACATTGAAGTGAGCTCAGGTGTGAGACAGGCGGAGATGAAGATGAATAGGATTTCACATTTGTTACGCAGTAGGTGTTTTCAAATAATTTGAAATTTATATTTTTTTCAACATTGAAAAAAACAATAGCCAGGTTACGTCTATAAACTTATTTGAGTTATGAATTGATGTTTCAAACAATTGGTAGGTAAAGATGGTAGTGAGGATGTGAGTGATGATGATGGTGCAAAATGATCAGTTTGGATACAGCACTTGATGCGGTTGAACAACATTCAACTTTGCCCGGATCTCCAGTTAGTCTTCATCACATCACCCCTACTTTGAAAGATTCGAGCCAAGTGAAGCGTTTATATTCTCTATATCTCTCTCTCTCTTTTCGACGTTGTTCGTCTAAGCGTACTGTGGATTACCGAAGGGAGAAAGAGGGGGGTTTTTCCCATGCCATCATCAAGTTTCCTCAGTACCCCCTCTTTTCGAAGTCGAGTTGATTCCTGCCTCCAACCGTTCTAATCCCTGCTCAGTGTGGAGGGGTGTGGGCAAATGTGCAGGAGAATCTCTCTCTCTCTCTCTCTCTCTCTCTCTCTCTATTTTGGGCATTTTACTAACTAGACTCCCGAGAAGGAGACAATCTAATTGGACGGCAAACAGTGAGTATGTGAGAGAAGCTTCCAATGTGATGGAGTGAATTACTCTCTCTCTCTCTCTCTCTCTTGAGTTTGTTTAATCTGTCCAAGGACGGACATGCCAAACACAATTACTGCTCCTGTAAGACTCGAGGCATCTCTCTCTCTCTCTCTCTCTCTCTCTCTCTCTCTCTCTCTCTCTCTCTTGAGTGGCGACTGGAAAAGGCGACTCAACAAACCATGGTTTGGTCACCGCAAGGACACTTGCAAGAGTTCCCGAGTGCTACACCGATCTCTCTATGATTCCATCTGGGAATTATTTCTATTATTATTATATTTGTTATTACTATATTTGTTATTTCTTACTTACCATTCTTTATATTTATAAGAGATATATAGAGTTTGTTTGAGTGAGTAAAAGAGAATGGGAGAAATACTATATCCTTGTTAATTTGACTAATAATAATAAAGTTAAATTACACGCAATACTTTTAAAAAGTACAGTAAAAATGGCGAAAAAAGAGTTGCGACAGTGGTAATACATGCGGCATTGCCAATGGATATTTTAAATATATGATCCAATTACAACAATGTATTTTTAGAAACGCACACATACAGTTGATTATATATTTAAGTTGGTAATATGAATCGATTCATGGTGCAGTGCTTTCAATTTATAATAATTTTAATATATATTAATAATAAAAAGCTTTTATTAATCAAACACAAAGCACTAGAAAAGTATCACTGAATAACCATTGTGTTTCAAGTATCAGTTTGTGTGTGTGTGTGTTGAGTATGTCCCGAGGGCTCGTGATGTGTGTCTATATGTATTATGTCTATCTAATATGTGGTCATTTGGTACATTTGGATGCACAATGTGCGGTTTCTTGTGAAAGCACAATATGTCTAGGTCTGGTCCGATCGATGATGATGTGGCCAACTTGCCTGCCTATTCAGCCTTTCTCTCTCTCTCTCTCTCTCTCCTCTAGCAAATATAATTGATTGAGATGTCTAATTGTTTTTTGCTTCTCTCTCCATGTAGATGGTATGAGATCAATGAGAAACAAACGACAGTGCCATTTGCAACGATTTGTCACGCAGTGTCTTTTTCTGTTCTTTTCCACTATTAATATGAGAGAACGCCTTTCAAGGGAACAAATGCAGACCATGGGCAAGTGAGAGAGAATAAAAGAGTGAGAAAGAGAAAGCTAGTAAAAAATATGTGAGAGAGAGTGAGAAAAACCGAAAATGATAGAAAGATTTTTGGTGATTTCACTTGTTCATTACCAACAAAGGTAGTACTGTTGTGTTGACTCTCTCTCTCTCTCTCTCTCTCTCTCTCTCTCTCTCTCTCTCTCTTTCACTTCACTTCTTTACACTCACAGATCGAATGGAAAAGTTGATCAAGAAACACAAACACTAACTAGAAGATGAATCAGAGTACATAGTTATTGATTTGTTTGTTATATGAGAATTTTTGTTTGTTGTTTTGCTTTTATGTTTGTCCGATTCTTTTTGATAATAAGGTAAATATACAATTTTTGTTTACATTTTACGCATATTTGTATATTTATTATATTTTTAAGGTAAGGAAGAACCTCACTCATGTCAGAATATATAAATTTGGTTAAATTCCATAAATCTGGTTGTTTATTTATCTTGTTAGTGTTGTTGTTGTTGTTGTTTGATTCTCGTCAACGCATTCAACAAGAGGTTGATTCGGTATTCAAATTAATCCACTGGAAAAATTGTAAGGACAAAGTTGAAAATTGAATATAAGAAAACTTTTCCTTACGCTTCTTTAGGTATTCGGAGAGAGAGAGAGGTTTCTTCACTTTTGCCTTTTTCCTGGGTATTCTCTCTCTCCAATTGATTTGTCAAGCATAAAAAATATTTTGTTTTTTCCGTTTACCAATTTTTGTTTAAGGTTAAAAGTGAAGCGTGTCTTGTGTTCTATCTTTTTCTCCTTTTTCTCTTTTCATCTTCTCATTTTTTCCGATGTATAGTTGACTTGACAATGAATCTTTGTCTTCGGGCTTACTTTTTTCCCATCTGTTTGCCAAACGATGCATGTTGCAGGTAAGAAGGGAGAGGAAAAAATGCAACCAGGGAGTAAGCTAGATTGCATCGTTATTGATTGAATGCACAGAGAAGAGAACGAAAGAGAGAGAGAGAGAAAGAAAGAAAGAAAGAAAGAAAGAAAGAGAGAGGAGAGAGAAAGTAGAAATAGGGAAAGAGAGAATCAAAATCAGTGCGGACACTGTTTTGTCTCATCACGCTCTATTCTTTCAAGCGGAAACGATTAAAAGTTTGCCCCTTCCGCCCGCGAGGCCAGAGTGCAAACAAAAGATCTCATCTCAAGCTATGATGATGCTACATAACATACACTAGAGAGAGAGAGAGAGAGAGAGAGAGAGAAAGCGAGAGAGAGAGAGAGAGCGAGAGAGAGAGAGGGAGAAAGCTGGAGAGAGAGAAAGCGAGAGAGAGAGAGAGAGAGAGGGAGTGAAAAAGAGAGAGAGAGAGAGAGAGAGTTTGACTTAGGCCATTGGGCCAGTTGATTGGCATGCAGCGGCAAACCGAGAGGATGCGACCATGAGTATAAGGAAAGAGAGAGAGAGATGGAGAAAGAAGATTTACTTTTGCGATTGATTAATCGATTGATTGGAGAGAATGAGAAGGAGAGTGAGAGATGATCAAAGCGAGATTGCATTTGACGGCATCTCTCTTTCTCTCTCTCTCTCTTTGCCTAGAAAAAAGAATTTTTACGCTCAACTGCGTTTGGATTGAATCGCTGATCCTCTCGTCACGGGAGCCAAACTCCTAAGACACTCTATGATGCTCTCTCTCTCTCTCTCTCTCTCTCTCTCTCTCTCTCTCTCTCTCTGGTTGGTTCTCGATCAATCGATTCTGGTGGCGAGTTATTTTAATTGCTACAAATTGCATTCTGGTCCATTCATAGCGGCAAAAGCAGCGGAAGCGATCGCTTTGCATTTAAATTGATTTGTCTATTTCTTTAAAACCGCTTTTGTTTTTGGAAAATTTAAAAGGAATCTTTTGGTAATTGATTATTTTATTTTTTAAATTACTTTTCCGTTCGATATGAAAATGATGATAGTAATAATAATATTCTCCCATCATTTTTAATCTAGATTTCATATTCATTTTTCACATAGTTGAGCAATTTTCTTTTTTTTTGAAAGACAATTTTGTTTATTGCATACATATAAAATTGATAAAGGGGATATATAAATAGAATTTCTAAATTAAAGAGAGGGTAGATCATGAAATAATCAGGCTGACATTTTCATTTGATCCCCTGGTGTCTAGACATTGTCCACGCTGACATTCATTATTGCCGTGTGTTGCTCTAATGAGTCTCAATATTTGATTTTGGCCTGTGAGGGTTGATGGAAAAAGAAGAGGGGGAAGGGAGGGACTTGTATCTCAAAACTTTGGTTTTATCGTGCCAGAGGATGTCACAACACACGATTCGCAGACGTTTTGTCCAGAAAATTGCCAGCGTTGTCGATGTCGATGAATCTCATTTACATTAATGAATCCAATTTAGACCAATCAAGAGGAGAGAAGAGTGAGTGAGAGAGAGAGAGAGAGTGAGAAAGAGAGAGAGAGAGAGAGAGAGGGAGAGTGAAAAGTGGACCACACGGTCGGTACATTAGCATAGTTCCCATATGGACATGAACCAATGTTAGACCGAACGAGAAACTACCTTGCTGGTTTGCATGGTTCAACGATTTTCCAAGCTCTCTCTCTCTCTCTCTCTCTCATTATCTCTATTTCTCCTTCTTCCCCTCTCTCTCACTCACTCATCCTCTCATTCTCTCTCTCTCTTTCTCTTTCTCTTTCTCTTTCTCTTTCTCTTTCTCTTTCACTTTCTCTCTTTCACTCTTTCTCTCACTCTTTCTCTCTCTTTCTCTCTCTCCCTCTCTCTCTCTCTCTCTCTCTCTCTCTTGCTCTTTCTCTCAGTTGCATTTTTGTCTCAATTTGTAAATGATGAGAATGATGTGTCCTCTCACGGGGGATGTCTGATGAAGGTATTTCTCTCTCTCTCTCTCTCACTCTCTCGCTTTCTCTTTCTCCGACAAAAAAAATGAATAAATGAAAAATTGGCAATGTCAAAACCGTAAAAATGAGAGGTACCCTTTTATTTTATATGTGTGGAACTAATTAGTCAGTCTAATCGAGTCAGTATTAATCAATTTTTTCTCTATCTCTCCCATTCTCTTCTTTCTTTGATTTAAAGCATTAAATTAACTATTTGATGTTAACCATAAAATAAAAATTTTTTTATATTAGTGTATACACTCGAATATATTTTTTTATATTTTAATAATTATTTTTGTAATTTCTGTCCACATTAAATTCCTTTTGAGATATATGAGATGTATACATATAGGTTTATATACATAGGTTTATAGCAAAGTGAACGAACAAATCAATACAAACATTCATTACTTTCTATTATTTTAACGAAATGGGTATCAAAATTTAAGCAACCGGTTAACCGATCTAAATTAACCCGCTAGTTTGTCAAATAAAAATACTCACTATTTTTGTTAAAAAAAACTCACAAAAGGCTGGCGGTTAAATTAAATTAACTAAAAAATACAATAAAGTAAAAGTTTTTAGGGAGAAACTAGGCTGATTTAAGTTTAAATTTTTCTAAATAAAGAAACCAAAACTAAACTTTAATTAAATATTTTTCGGAAGTGTACTTTAACCTTTTCGATCCCAAAGATTATCAGTAAAAGATAAGCATTATATCGCTAATTGAATAAGCGAGACACATACGTCCCTATAGTGCCTTCGGGAGCGAAAGGGTTAATTACGTAATCATTTCAAACACAACTTTTTTTGAAAAGAGGCGGAGCTATGTGTTCTACCTACACTTTTCTTCTTTCTCGAAAAAGTCGGGTTAAAAGTGCCAAACGTAATTAAAGTACGCTACCAATTTGTAAAAAATGACATAATATTGAATGTTTGAATCATCATGATTTTAATTTTGCATTGGCAGTGTGGACGCACGCAAGGGCCAGAGTTTGGATGCGGCGCGTCGGGTGACGGACGAGAACCTAGCTTCGCGAGCCTACATGAACACCGCCAGTCGGCCCTACGCAAGCCTCATGCTCGAGATGTTGACACCCGATGATGCGGGCGAGTACGCCTGTCGAGTCGACTTCCGCAAGGAACGCACACGCAACTCGGTCATCTTTCTCAAGATCATCGGTAAGTTTGGGTTTTGCCATATTTTCTTTCCTATTCTTCCTCTCTCTCTCTTTCTCTCTCTCTCATCTTTCTATCCCTTTTCTGATATTTCACATTTTTCATCATCCATTCCAATGAAATGGAAAGTGTGTCGAACGCGAGAATCCGCACCACCGGGCAAAGTAGCACGATCCGTGGTCTCTTGAGACCCCCGTGCCTGAGACTCGGTTCGGTTCGGTATTTGTTCAACGTGTTCCTCTATTACTCTTTCTCTCTCTCTCTCTCTCTCTCTATCTATCTATCTATCTCTCTCTCTCTCGCTATCTCAAAGTGTGCTGACGCGAACGCATAATCATCACACCGCGAGGGAACGCTCATCTTCTTGAGACACACTCACATACACACACACTCACCCAAGCTTTCCATTTTACGATCCTTTTCAACAACATGGCACACACACACGCAGTGTCGACAGAATTGTCTAATCTTGCAGTAGTTGTAGTTGTGAAGTTAGTAGTTTCTGAAAGAACAATTTAGAAAGTTCACCTCTCACAAACTTTTGAGTGTCTGCCACATGATGACAAGAGAATGAGGAAAGTCTTTTCTTCTTTCTCCCTCTCTCTCTCTCTCTCTCTCTCTCTCTCTCTCTCTCTCTCTCTCTCTTTCACTTACTTACTCACTCGCTCACCCAGTTTTGTAATTTTTGTGTGAATCCTTTAAAATTAAATTCTTTAACGACACACTCTTGACTGGAGTCTATGCTGCAGCAGCAACAATAGAGCGTGGAGAAAAGTGATTTGTGACAATTTGTCCCTATATTCCTTTTATATTATTCTCTCTTCTTCTCTTGACATGCTTATATTATTAGTTTTTTATACGCAACAAAAAATCACTCTATCACACAGTAGAAAGATCTATTCAAAAACTGTTTTGGCTTGAATCAAGTTGTTAGCTTATAAGATTTTGCTTCTTTATAACCGGATAAAAAAAGATTTGGTTTTAATAATAAAAAAAATAATTTAAAAAACCAAAATTAGTTTATCTTTGCAAATGGAATTCTTGTTTTGTATCAATTGAGAGAGAGAGAAAAAAGAGAAGTAAAAGCAAATAAGCCGTAATGGGTGCACTTAATGAAACACAATTGGCAGTTTTAAAAAAACATGATTATTTAGGTGATATCACACTCACTTAGGTTTGTCAAGCTGACAAGTTAATAGAGGGTAAGAGAGGGCAAGAAGGGCGAATGAGAAAGAGAGAAAGAATAAATGCTATAAAAATAAAAGACAGAGAGAGAGAGACAGAGAGAGAGAGAGAGAGAGAGAAAGAGTGAGAGAGAGAGAAAAAAGAGAGGGGAAAAGAAAGAGTAAGAGAGAGAGAGAGAGAGAGAGAGAGAGAGAAAGAAAACGAGAAAGAGAGAGAAACTATCCATATATGGCAAGTCAATCAGTCCGCAGTGATGACCCGTGAACTATCATGCGCCCAGATGCCACCATCACCACAGACACACACACACGTGGTTTGGTGACTAGAATGGCTTGATCAAGAATTTGACTTGATCGTTCGATGACTAGATCATTTGCCGCTTCGCTTGTTCACGTCTCTCTGCTGTTTGTCAGTGGTGAGTGAATGAAAGTGAAAAGAGGAGTGAGTGAGTGAGAGAGAGAGAAAGCCGCTATTCCGGGACGCATCACCGTAGTCCGGGCATCGTTTTACTCCTAATTGAGACAAATTGGTGAGTGGTGCCCGTCACCGCGCCCTCTTCCAATTGGCTGCTCCAATGACTCTCGAATTACTCGCGTCTCATGTCTTTTTGCATCAATTAACTGGCATCTATTTTATTCATTCACATCTCACTCGATTTGTTTTCTTCTATTTTCCCCATGCAGTGCCACCGGAAAAGCCGCAGATCATCGATACGAGCGGCGAACCTCAACCCTCGTTGATCGGTCCATACACCGAGGGTGACCGACTGAGCTTGGTGTGCGAGGCAGAGGGTGGCAAGCCAACTCCCTCGCTCACCTGGTGGCGTGAGACGGTTCTTCTCGATGACACCTACGAAACGGTGACCACACCAAGTGGAGCCGTGATTGTTCGAAACCAACTGGTGCTACCTGCACTCCAACGGCACGACCTGATGGCCGTGTTCACGTGCCAAGCTTCCAACAACAACATCTCCCTTCCCGCCACAACCACTGTCACCGTCGATCTCAACTGTAAGTGCATTTTACATCAACACTTCAATATTTACACTGCTATACAACTATATTAGTCATTCAGATTAATCCGTGTTTTTAAACATGTTTTGCGGAGTATCCAGCAGATGGCGCAACACTTATTTGTACATAATTCAGTGGAACGCGAGCTCGAGTGTTATGTGCTGGC
>WURS02457479.1:0-13796 GCA_011762765.2 Rhinocypha anisoptera | reverse complement strand
TGATGTGTGAATTTCCACACGCCGTGGGCTTAGTACTTGGTGAGCTCTACCCTCACTTAACATACCAACCTTCGGGTTGATCACTGTGGTTATTACATATATATATATATATATATACATGTAATAAGAATGGTGAAAGCCCTGACCTGGAGCTGAGCAGCATATGTTTCCGAAAATTGTACCTTGAGAAAATGAAATCAATGGATGGAGTTTGGAGATTTTGAGATGTGCATGTAATAGAATCGTGGAGGAGGACAGGGGACAGAGAAAGAGACAGATGATGAGATATGGGGGGATGGAGGGGTAGGAAAGGAAATTGTTCAGGGAAGGTTAGAAATGAAGAAGGAAGGAAAATCAGAGAGATAGAGATAGTATTGGTAGTGGAATATTGAAGTTGGTTATAGGAAGACTTTAAGAAATGAAAGGTAAAGATGGGGAAGGACAAGGAGCGTTGGAGGATGGAATGATGGTACATAGTAAGATCATTTAAACTTTAAATAGGATTCAGTGCAAAACAAAGGATAATATTTAAAGAATCTCTGAAAACCTACCTTCAAATAGTAGACTATGTATCAGACATATATGATAAACCAGTTTCAAGATGAAGATCTGTATGTGAAAAGTAATTTGCAGAATATGCACAAATACAGGGGTAGGAGAATTGCCAAATGAATGTTTAGGATTAAGGAAACTTTGCAATTCCACAAATAACACTTTATTACAACCGGTTTCATTCACTTGGTGACATCGTCAGGTAACAGAGTACATAAAGTCAGACATATATATATATATACATCGCGGGTGGGGGGGTGGGAGGAGGGTGGAGGAGGAAGGAGGGTGGATAAGTTTGGTGGGTAGGTAGGTCCCACAGTCACTAATGGCCTCCGTGGACCGTGACCGTGGGACCTACCGACCCACCAATCTTATCCTCCCTCCTCCCTCCTTCCACCTCCCCGCCCACAATGTATATATATATGTCTGGCTTTCTGTACTCTGTTACCTGACGATGTCACCAAATGAATGAAACCGATCGTAATAAAGTGTTATTTGTGGTATTGCAAAGTTCCCTTAATCCTATACATCATGAAGGAGTTCCACATAGTAGAGCCAAGTATGATTTCCTATGCCAAATGAATTATGAAAGTAAAAAATTGTTACATGTTAACACATGGTCAATAAGGGAGAAACCCAGGGTTTGCTTAAATTAGGTAAGTTGTCAATATATTGCTTTTTCAAAGTTACATATTGACTACAGTCAGATAAGATATCGCTGATGTACTTGAAGAAAGTCATTTTATAATTTTTTTAGTTCTTATGTTATGATTTTGACTAGAATTGTACTGATCAATGATTCAAGGTTATGTTATTCCTCAGATTGGGTAGGGGAATGAATATATTAGGTTCCAAAGTATGGCAATGAATTGTATCTTTACTTTTTCTCTCGGAATCTACATATCATACATGAGTAACAACAAATAGATAGCATGGGCAACCACTGAAATTTTGTTATAAATGATCTAAAATCTTTGTGGGTTGTCTAAATAATATTTTATTATTTGGTATCATTAGAAAATGAATTATTTTAATAACATAAAATATGCATAACATAATAACTGAAGCTGAGTCTAGCATTATTTTGAAGAGTGTGTATTCTTCTTGGTTTCAAATATACAACTGAACTGTATTCTATACAAGAATATACATACATTCAAAAACAAAAAAGCCCTTGGTCATCAATCAAGGATATTTTTTTTCTTTTTAAGCCCCAGCATCACCCACACTGAATTTAAAATCTCAAACAGTAAAAATCGTCATATTTCTATCCCAAGTTCATTTATGAATTTTGCTAGTGGTGACAAATCTGTGCATCACACTAACATATATTGGTGAAATTTCTGGGCTGCTAGAGTTTTACTTTTGTGAGATAAAATAACATTTACAGGAGAATTAATGCCTTTTCACTTATGTAAACACACTATAATGGTAAATATATACCAAATTAATCACAGTAGGAATAATGCATTGACATATACTTATTTAACTATTCAATCTATTCTTCATGAGAAGAAAGCACCTAAATTTTCACTGCATTGGTGGGGAAAATTAGTACAACCAAATTTATGGAAATATTCAGGCTCTTATCATCAATCATCATTATTACAATAATTATTTAATAATCTTCTTAATTAAGCTGTAGCATAAAATCACTCCCAGTTTTCTTTACACTCAAACGTTTTCAAAACCTTCAATGTGCTTAACTATGTCAACAGCACTGTAACAATTAACATAAAGGTTCCTCAACAGTCAGTAATTTTCACATAATTAGGTAAATGTCTGAGGCTTTAGTAAACATAGAACACCAACCATGTACATATTTTGGTACAATACAAATAACATCATTACTTTTGAAATTAAAAAAAAATCCAAATATGCTGACACATTAGGATCACCAAATATTCCTGGGTGAACATATTTTTATGACCATTCACTCAATTTACATATATACAGGTTTGATAATAGGTATGATTGGCTGTGTACATTTTTTGGAAGCTCAATAGGAAGAGAAATGGGAAGGATCTTTAGATTTCACTCATAAATTTAAGTTTTTTTTTGACATACATAATTATCACCAATGTTTTTTATAAGACACACAACAATTGACCTATTCTTCATTACATGATGTATTACATATTTGGGGTATGAGAACAGATGTAACAACTGATGCTGAAGCAATATTCAAGCCACTAAAGTTTTACTTTAACTAGGTAGAAAATTAATGTATGTTTTGACAGAACAAAAAAAATTGGAACCAAGGATAAATGTAAATGCAGCAGTGCACCTGAACAAAATGTTAAATTAAAGAACCCACATAAGATTTTGTATGAGTTCAAAAGATTAGGCTATGGCATGGTTGTGTAGAAAATACTATTGATAATACACGCAAATGGAATGTAGACCCACCATAGAGACTAAGGATTGATGTCTAATGTTAATATTTTTAATTCAATGGAACTCAAACAGTAGTATATTATTATTTTAACAGTGACAAAGAATGAATGTATACATCCTGATAATTGTTCATTCTATTTAACTTCCATAGAAAGGTGTTATTTTCCTTGTGTCACTAAAATAAAGAGGAGTTTAAGGCATCATTCACATATGCAATCTCTTCAATTTACCATGCCAAAATCACTGCTTTGAATTCCAATTTTATCAATCTTCCATGAAAATTAGATATGATATCATGTGTAGTCTGTCTATGTGCCAATTTGTACGATGTTGATGAGAAATCAATCACCAACAAATCTAAAGAACTTATGTTTTTTTAGAAGAGACAAACAAATCAATAATCCGGGAGAGCTCAGTTGGAAGTGAGAGAAGGGCTCTTGGACATATTGTTGAGTTGAACACACCAACTGCTTTCATCTCATCCAGTAAAATGTCTGTTATTAAAGGAATTGTATGATATAAGGTCTCAAGTGAAATTTCTGTTAACTACTTTCTTTTTCGAGATATAGATATGGAAAGGAAGTTAATTTATCCTGAGGAAACACTCATTTAAGCATCATATCCCTATTTCCATAGACTAAAACTATTCACCCTTGTAGCAGCTCATATTCATGAAAGGGTAAGTCCCTAGAGACATTGGAATTTTTTTAACCAGAATGAATATGATGCAATTCTATTAGCCCTTCAGCTGTGGCAGCCTCATTCTTTTGCAACAGCCGTGTGCAGAGGGGAGAGAAGTACTTAGGCTGGGCAATCTCCCCCCTCGGGTGCCGGAAAGGGAGTAGCAGGTAGTGTGGACCTTCTGTAATCTGGGGTGACCCTTATAATCTGAATCGCCCTTTTTCCTCCCAGTGGGACAGTGGATATTTGACCAGTGTTAAAATATTTCATGTGGAAATATATCCAAACATGCACTCCACATTTACCTTCCTTTACATTTTCTGATTAATTAGCTACAAAAGAAATACCTTGATACTGATTGCTACTGAGACTTGGAGTCAACTGAGGGAAATGATTTCAAAAAGCTCAGCTGACCAAATGAATTTGTCTAACTCGCCCGGATGGCCTTCCCAAATGACACTGTAAAAGGGGGTGGGGGGCTATTATAGAAAAATAACCAAGTGTGGCCATTTGAACCTTTATTAGAAAATGGTCATGCCATAAAATTTGGAGAGGGAATAGAGGAGATACGAAGGAGGCGGTTGCTTGTAGACTAATATTTTCTCTGCACTTGCACAACAAAATGTAAATACACTTTTTCCATACCAAAGTGATTAATTATCTACAACCTCCCTGATTAACATAATAGTTTTATTCTGAAAGATTTATATACCAAGCATTAATGTCTTGCAGTAATAGGTTCATGATTTATGGAATAGAATTCCAAAAGAATTTCTTTTATGAATAAGGCCAACGTGGCATTTTAATCTATTAAATATCCTGTTTGCTTTGGAGGAAGTGGCTACACAAGCATGCTGAATAGCTGCACGGTCTGTGTAGCAGGAGTCACACACACTGTTTAGCCATTTGGCACACTTGCGTAGCCACTTCCTCTAGGGTGCTCACACATCCAAATGAAAAAATTCATCTCTTGAATAATAAGTAAATCATTCACTCATATATTTTATCTTTTGCACATTAATTGCCACTTAGTGGCAATTGTTGTTGCACAAGAAATTGATCCCTTATAGTTGCCCAGCAAAAGTGCATATGCATACCTTGAATCACAAGAATTTTTTTAAATGTATAATTATGGATTATTAATTATTTACTCCATTAAAATATTTTAGGCCTTTAGAGCCCTGAACTTAATCAAACAAAATCCGCTCCTAAAATTAGGTATCAAGTTTGAAGAATACTGTCCCTGTATTTTACCAAAGTAATCAGAGTGGTAATATACATAAATTACTATTTAAATAAATTATTACAATATTTCCAAGTTTTCATTGGCACCATAAAAGTATGGCATAAAAAATATAATAAATTCATTTAACTACCAATGTGATAATTTACTGCTTAAGGTAACTTTTCACATTATGAAAACAATGGCATAAGTAATATATGATACAACCCAAGAGACATTAAATGATTAAAGATAACTGAACAATTAGATTGCATTTCCTGACTGGTAGCATCCATTATTAGACAAGTCATTTATAGTGCTAACATAAGCTGGAATTTAATTGGCCTGGTACTTTGTTAGTCATCAAAACCTTCAATTTTTATATGCCAATTGATATCATTGATCTTTCTTTCATTTCTGTAATGTATTAGTTATGTTCATGTTAGCATCCAATAGTGCACTGGTATTTAGGTCAATGCCAAATTAGTTTATTTTACTGATTCCAGCTTAAAAAGTTTAAGGTAGTGTACCTTCAACCAAAAGGGTAAATAGAAATACTGTTTGTGCTTAATTCATAAGATTTTTTTGACACAATATTCTTAACAGTACTTTTTATTTGTGATTTCAAGCTAATAATAATCTTATGTCTGAATTAGTGCTGGTTGATAAAATGGCTACTAATGAAATTTAATGCACTTATGCAATTTAATTGAATTACTTGAGTTCAGATGACCTAGCCACTTCTCAGGAAATATTATCTGAATTGGAATACATATTTGCTGTAATTTAAGGTAGGTAATGCTTTGGAATAATTGGTTGTCTTTAAGGAAAGACCTATGTTGATGACAACATGTAAAGACACCATTTATAACACATTCATCCATAATATGGAAGCACATTAGGGATGATATCAGATATGATCAATATTATATTGGATTTATTTTGAAAATGAGTTAATCAAATTCAAAATCTAAAACTTATCAAGAATTACTCAAAAAAATTAAAGGTAACTCATAGTTCTATTACATAAATTTTATAATACACTAAAAAACTGATTTTAGTAATTTTTAAAGTTATACAGGTGCAAAATGCAGTCATAAAAGGTCATTGTCTTCTTATTCTCTGTTACATTCACTTGATAGAATATAAGTATCGATATTATAGGATTAGAGTATGATAATAGAGGCTAAAAATCTAGCCTCTTATAAATGAAGTGGAACAGATCAAAACATTAAGTAATAATGGAGCAGGCTTTGGACATTTTAGTGAATGTGCATATATAAACAAAACTTTATTAATAATTTATTAGAATAAAAAATTCTTACCTGAAAATTTGCAAATATTACCTTGTTTGATGATACTGTACATCATTACATGTTTTCAGATCAATAACCAACATATATTATTTTTTTATGAATACCTCCTATATTATCTATAAAGGAAAATGATTCTTTTTCTTTAAATTTTACATTCATTTGTCAGTAATAATTATTTTATTGGTCATTCAAAATATTTAGTGCAAAATGTAAGACTAAAATAAATCATGTAAAAATGTGAAAAAACTAGGCTATGTACAAATGGTAGAGGAGGTATAAAGAACACTGGAATCGTCTAGATAAAATTATTATACCTTACTGGTAATAATTACCATACCTGAGGCATGAATATTCTTGAGCTTTGCAAAATTTCTAAAATTTTTGCTGATCAACAACTATCCATTAAAATAGGAAGTCTTAACAATAGTTTTAGTTTCTTAAACTGAAAAAAGCAATCAAGGGAATGATTGATAAAAGAACCACTTATAAAGCTGGAAAATTTGTAACTATCATTCATTTGAGTATCAAACATTACCAGGCTGGCACTGATATATCCTAAATTATAAAAATTTCAAATATTTAAAAGAAATGAGCTAGCATACATTTGTAAAGTTATATGAAGCAGGTAAGTGCACTTTATTTAAGAAATAAAAAAAATCTAGGGGACATATTAATCTATCCATCAATAGGAAAACATATGATTGTATATAAACCTGCAAATATGTATCTGTATTTTAAAATCATTATTTGAGGGCTTCCCTAAATTTATTTTTAAAAAACTTAATTCCCAGAAAATCTCAAAATTTTCAGTTATACTTCTAATCAAAAACATTATTATACCTGAATAATTTATACATATAGGCACCACCTTGAGTGAACAGTGACCAATCAAGCTTGAAAGTAAGCATACCAAATATGTCTCTATCAAGTCAATTAGCAAAATGATTTAAGTGAACATAACTATATTTGGGTTATGGAAAGAAACTTTGCAAAATCCACAAAAATTTTTTCAGACTCTGAAAAATGAATCTGAAAAGATTTTTGTAAATCCTGAGCAGTCAAGTTGTTTTGAGTGAATTTTTTCCCTGAAGGACTTTCTTGACAGATGTTGGAGGCATGTGAAATTAATGGTTTGCTACGTACTTGTGACAAGTTTCATAACTCTTGTAGCCAAGAGTTCTTCTGTCAGATTATCAATGCTTTGATAGTCTTAAATTACTGTTTATGACACAGACAGAAACATATTGTTAAAACTTTTGGGCATAATGAAAGGAACCTTGAATCATTAAATTTCCTCTGGAATGATATGGACATTACACAAAAATTTATGGCCAAAAGAATTGCCTTGGTGGAGATGCATTGCCAGGATATATTGAAAACTATGGTTAAAGAGGAAGTGGGTTTCAAGGCAAGAGTTAGTAAAAAAAAAGTCAAGAAGTAAAACATTATGCGGAATAATTTTTTTTTAAACTTTAAAACTAAATTTTCCTATTGGAGCTACAGGAAAATGTACTCATGGTTTACAAATGTAAATCTCTTATTGTTGCCGAATCCGAGTTGAAATTATAACTTGCAGCTCTTCAGAAATTGAAGAAGCAACTATTTGTGGATTAATGGTGGTATAAGACTAAGGATAAAACTTTGAGTTTCCATTTGAGTCCAGAGGAATAATCTTCCTAAAGAGACAGTAAAATACTAAATTAGAATACCTGGAGGAATTCAAAAGAAATCTTAAGAGTAAAAAGGTGGCAATGCACCAAATACAAAAACTAATTATGGAAAAAAGAGCCATAATAAGTAAAAATAATTGTACTCAAGTTGGAGAAAATATCCAAAACATGCTAAATGGACATGATAAACAAAAAAGGAGCAAAAGTCATGAAAGAATGAAATCTTTCATTAACTTAATATTAGAGAAACATGGATATCATAAAAAAACAATTAATTTCTTTTTAACCCTTTTAGTACCACCCCCTATCACCTGGTGTATGCAAAAAATACCAGGAATTTTTCGTGGGATTTGTTGATTTACACATTTAAATATATATTAATATCAATTGGTAAACATAATTTTTTCTTTACACTACAAACACTTACAGGGCAAGTAAAATATTTAATTTATATTTTTTATCTCCTAAACAATTTAAGAAACGATTATCTATTAAACAAAAAATCAGGCTGATAGATCGGCCCATGGCACTTTTCGCACATACTCCTAAGGGGCTGATAGATCGACCTACTGGCACTAAAATGGTTAATGTATTGAAACAGTGAAACTGTACTGTTACCATTTAACATAACATATAATTTCATTAAATTTATTTTATTTGCTTACTTATGATATTTTTATTTATTAGATTGAAGTTATTTTAAAATGCACATTTTTAATGAACATTTTTTTTACAACTTCAGCTCAAGTAAAGTTAACCCTGTCTCTTCCAGTATGAGATAATAAAATGTTTAGTCTTATTTTCCTCATAAAACTCTCCCTGATTTTGGGAACTGTACAGTATGTACATAAACCGCCTGTGAATTGCATATGCCAAAACTTAATTGCTGTACATGTTAACATCATTAAAGGTATGCATCATAACCAGAATAAACTGGAAAGTAGTGGGATTAAAAAAAATTGAGATCTCCAAAATCATTTTAAAGTACTGAAATGTTTTTAAATTTACAGCATTATAGTTACCTTGAATTAAAATTAAAGATTATTAAAATGAAGATAAAAATTTGTAACCCTTGAACCTACACTACATTTCCCAAACTTCATTAGTGTAAACTGCAAATATTTTAAGGTTATCCACACATCAATGAATTATTTCTACGAATCTTGTGTTTAGCTGGCTTGCTGGCATTATTATTTACTGTATAAATCCATACATCATCTTAATTTGTGCATAGTAAAATCCCATTTTTCTGTTCATCCTATATATTCTCTAAACTGGGGGACCCTCAATCAGGTGGTTTATGTGATAATCTTAGTTTTCAACAGGTTTTACCATTCTGAAAAATTTATATGAATTTTTACTTTAAGCAAGCATATGTTTAATAAGCCAAGATTTTAAGGAAGTAAAGTTCTTGCTTGTGTACAGTTCAGTCATCAATTTTGACACAAAAAATTTGGTCTCAAGCTGTACATGAGTATATAGAGTGAAAATTGTGCACTTACTGTTTTCAAGGATGAATTCTTTATATTTGTTTTATCTGCATTCCAATCTTACTAATTCCGATTTTCTTATGAATCTATTGCCATGCTTACTTAATCTTTTGTATTTGACGTTATTGCTATGGATACAGTTCAAGATATTCAAGATTGCTGTTTACATTGAGCCATTCAGAAATCAACCTGAATGGTCTTTCTTAGAAAGATAATTTTTAATTTATCCTATATTTTAGTTTTCTTCATGTATTAAATAAACTCTTTGTGAAATGTAGAAATTTTATCCTAATTATCTGAAGTCAAAGAGAAGATAATGCATAGATAGTCTGTGTTAAAAGATCATAATGATTCAATGAGGATACAGCTTTTTCACAAGGTATTACATGAAATATAGGATTATCTTGGATGCTTTAGTACCTTATAACATAATCCTTTGCCCACTATGAACGATAAACTCATTATTTCTTATGAATAAACTACAATTCCTTATAATAAACGGTATCAGGCTTCATTTTGTGGAAGTTGTATATATCCATGTTAGGAATAAATATACTTTGTACTTTTCCACAGATTTCTGTGGAAAAGTACATAGTATATTGATTCCTAACATGGATACAATTCCTTACTTATTAATTTGGAGAGTATATTATTGTGGAGTGTATATTTTTATATTTGTATCCCTGAAGTATGTAAACTCTATAGCAGGCATTCCAGGATATTTATCCTTTAGCTTCCATATTACCCTCAGTATTCTTGCTGTTTTGACAATGACTGAGTGGACCTGGAATTTTAGGACGGAATGCTCAAATTGTCAAATACTTTGGATCAATAGCTAGATTTAGATAAATTTGGGTCAAATTCCCTTATATTAATGTTTATCATCTCCTCCATTATATCATAGGAAATTATTTTTTAAAGCCATTATGAAGGCCTTAATTCCCTTGATTTATGTGTGACATATTTCTAAACTTACAAGTCTTATTAGTTTGCCATACTTGGCATTCTGATTATAATTGATTGGTGATCATGTGTCAAGAGAACAATATCACTAGACTAAGAATATCTTTACAGTTGTTTTTAGTGACTTATTAAAGTTATAACTTTGACAAACGAAGTGCTTCAAGTTTAACTTTTGAGTTTCTTCAGTAGTTTTATTCTTGCAATCAATAGCTTGACAGTCTTCTGTGGTATTGTGTTCTTGCCATACAATTTCACTACAGATTGCTATATAGGTTATGATTAAAAGGTTATGTAGCCACATTAGAGTTCACTAACTAATGTTCATACAGATTTACAAATGGAGGCAAAATAAATCTACAAAGTCTCATTTTCTTCTTTAGATCGTAGATTTGAAAAAAAATTCTTTTATCCATAAATTCCTTCTCTCTTTAGCCTGACACAATTAATGAAAAGAATTTCTTCACAGTTTGCTTCAATGGAACAATTCGGACAAAATTTTGACTTAACCACTCTCCATTCCCCACGAGTGAAACTAGGAAACAATACTGGGGGATGCAGCAGTCAAACTGAAGTTAGCAAACCTACATGTGATTGTACTCTGTGATATGTACTAGCTGCATTTCAGGGAATTAAAAAATGTGTTTACTTTATATTTAGAGGTCTACAGGATACTTGACAAGATAAATTAGCCATTAAATGAATGATTGCTACCCCTTTATCATAGTTCTCCAGAATAGAGGAATTAGGAAATCACTCTTTAATTTGTGCTGGCAGGAAAGCAAAATTGGAATCTTCTGACTAAAGAGTTCAAGGAATTAAGTTTAATCGGAGAACCCTGCTTCCTATGATGTCATTACTCAGCATGAACTACTCATCACTATTAATATTTATGGGAACCCTATTGAGCTAATAAACAGAGGATCTCAGGCTCTCATCAACAATGATCCAAGATGTTTTGTTTATTTGATATTAACTCATTTGAAATTAAAAATGCATGGCTGAAGAATTCACCTGATTTCTCTGATTGTTTGAATTTCAAGTGTCAATTGGGTTCTGTTTAGGTTAAGCTATTGCCTTTTCTATAAAAAATATCAGCATCTGAGTTGGTTAGTATGGTTTTTTTAAACTGTCACTTTTATTGGAATTTTTCCGTATTTGAAATTTGTAACTTTTTCATGGTGGTTTCTTTGTATTGACACAGTGCAGTTCTCTTAAAAAATATTTCAATTTATATATGAAATTGTGAATAGGTGCCAATTTAGGCAAGGTTTGTGAAAACTGAGTGAAGTCAAAAGCTTCGCAAGCATTTTAATCCAAAGTTAGTCAATGTGGTTGCCCTTCCATTTTCACTGAAGTAAGATTCTACATGGTTAACATAAAAATAATTCAATGTTTTGCAGATGAAGAATTAAATAAATCTAATTGTGATGATAACTATCACGGTGAACTGCTGTCAACAACTTCCATACATTTCTTTCACTCACAAAAGGCGATTAGCTTATTCTACTTACAACTCTTCAGATAAAAATGCATATTTTTCATTATTAAAGCTTTATTTTAATTTTTAAAAAAATTAAAGAAACACTGGGATAGCTCATCCCTTTTCCTCTGGAAAAAACACTGTACTAAAGACAGAGCAAAATGCCTGTTATAAAATATAACATTTTCATCTCCTATACTGCCTGACTTCTCCAAACAGTTCACATCTTGTGTAATGAGTGTCATTGGTGGCCAGTTTAAGAATGCACTGGTTCCAGATGTTATGAAGGGCAGGGATGTAATGAAGAAATTTGTGATAATCTGACTTGATAATTTTTCCATTGTTTACAACCAAGTGTTATGGTAAAAGATCCTAGACCCGAGAGGAATTCACGTGCAAGTGTTATGATTGTTACTAATAAATCCAATCATGAAATGCATTGGTATAAAATAATCTTTAAAAATATAAATATGAAGTCGTAGTATGCCTAGTAGCAATCTACTTAAAACCAGAGCAAGAATAAATGTGTATGTTTCCAAGTAATAGCACATTTGCCTACGTCAGATTTCAATAACTGTATATGTACTTGATCTACATCTCCATGAGATGTGTGGGTTCACTTAATGCATAGGTACATGCTACAGGTGCATAAGGGTTCATCACATCAATCCAAAAGCATGAGTTAGATACTGAACTCTTAAATACAATACCCGAGTCCAAGCTACAAGCCAATGAAATTTTTGATAGACCTGATGGTTAGACAAGTATGGACTAGGGTGATATAAACATTGTCAAAATATATAAACAGTGGAGTTACTGCACACAGACCAGCACCAGAGAACATGTCCTCCCCAAACACGTTACTAATTTATTCCATCGAAGGAGTATTAAATTGTAAAAAATCTGATATATTATTATTATTGGTATACTTCTACAGAATGCCAACCTTCACAGCTGAGAGAGTGAGAGAGGAGTAAAATGACATCCTTACAACTCTCAATGTCTCATTTCACGATCACACCTTTCGGGAATCTAGGAAAGGTATTAATTAATTCGTCGGAAGTCAAGTGATTAAATAAAGAATTAACAAAAGTAACCATTTGCCACTGTGAGGCCTGAAAGGCGAAGGAGGTGTCCACTCTCTCTCTCGCCGCCGACCCCTCTCCGATTCCTCTTCCCGACCAACAGAGGGCCCCTGCAGCGATGAAAATATTCTCGCTTCCCTTCGAAGAACGAATTATTTCTTTTGGGCGGTTTTGGTAAGTCGAAAGTAATTGGAACTTTCTAGTGTCCGTTTCCCTGAAATATCGACATGACACTATTATAAATGGCCACAAAATAGGCGACACAAAATTGACCCTATTGGCCAATTTAGCAAAAAGCCGTAGTCGTTCTTACGGACGTAATTTTTTCGCATTTTTCCTCCCTCTCTCAAATCGCTCCCTGATTCACACGAAATAGTTTTGTGCTTTGTGCAAAGGAACTGTTCGCCACTGAAGGTGACGTCGGGAAAAACGTAGCAGCCCACACAGTTGCTGCGGCAGAAAACAATTTTTTTGCCCATTCTCACAGAAAGTAATCTTTATTGAAGCGACAATAAAAAATATGTCGGTTTTGCTTGGATGTATTTTCACAGAATTATTCTGTGGAAGTACATCCAAACGAGAACAACATATTCTATTATTGTCACAATGGAATTCCACCAAGTGACGGCCTAGGAGTTTTCGTTTCACAACATAGACTATATATGTATAGTGTATCATATCGATGTTTAAGGGAAACAGATACTGAAAGGTCATTACCACCAAAAATATTTTTAATTTCGTCGGTTAAATAGGGGAAACTAGAATGTACTCATTGTTAGAGAGGTTTCCGCGGCGTCCAGGGGTTAGAAGATTTATTTATTCCGGGGAGTTGCTTTATTCCGCGTCTGTCCACGTTGTGAGGGGACAACAGTTTGGCCAACGTTGCAGCCAGCGCCTTCGGATCCGAGGTGGGTCACTTCGGACCCGAAGGCGCTAGCTT
>WURS02457458.1:0-13797 GCA_011762765.2 Rhinocypha anisoptera | reverse complement strand
CTCCAACCTGTGCCCCTTCCATCCCCGCCTCCCCCCCCCTCCACTCTTACCTACCCCCTATTCTTCCCCCCCCCCCCATCCCCCTTCTCTCTTTCCCCCTGCCTCTCGCGGACCTTATGGGATTTCCAAATCCCCTGACCATCAAAATCCTTTTACCAAGGTGTCACGTGGCGATGGCTGTATCGACGTGCACCCATCCCTTTCCTGAGTCTATCGGGTGATGACGTGGGTCCCGAAAGTGCCTCCCCCCCCTATTGCTCTTCGATGTAATTTATTCTGGAAGTCGACTCGTTCCTCGTGCTTCATTGAGCTTCAACGAGTCATCAGGTTGCCAAAACACTCTTATTCTCCTCTCTTCATTATTTACTGCTCAATTTCAGTGGCGGTCAATGCCTTGAACTGCTCTAAGGTGGATGTAGCCGTCCATATCGGGACCAATGTCTGTCTGAATGGGGATTCGTAAGTTATCATAGATCCCTCGGGATTTATGCCTGTCTATGTGGGAGCATCACCGCATTCCCAGGTTCTCGGGTAGCAGGTTGAATGAAAGCATCTTGGTACCTAGGACGGATGGGGGTTCGATGGTTTGGAGCTGAGTGGAACGCCTGAACCAGAAGCTTCGTGAAGTCTGTGAAGAAGAGGAAATGAGCGTTGATCTTGCACCTCAGGGTAGCGTTAGATTCATGTTGGGTATCCATTAAAGGCAAGGTAACGTCTGATACACGAAAACAGGAAGAGAGTTTAGCTCAGCGTTAGGCTAGAGAGTAGGTCACTTTCTGGGCATTGACTTCTTCAGGAGGGAGTGGAAGTTGCCCACCCCCAGAAAAATTAATGGAGAAAAAATATAAAAGTGGAGAACTTACGAAATAAAGTGAACAGCTAGTATTCTGTTCGTTGTCGTATTAAAGAAAATTACCAAATAACGTTAAAAAAATAGTTAATTAATCAAATTTATATTATTTACTTATTTCTATAAATTATAGCTGCTTCTTTTCATTACAGCTATATAAAGTTTTTAGCTACCCCGGCCTAGCTTGGAATCTAGCAGCGTTCCTTTTTTGGTTAAAAAAAGAAAAATAATTTCCTTGAAACATTCAGCGTGGCTACATGCAGTCACCATAAATTAGATCAGCTTCGTAGAGAGCGCAAACAATAATACGCTTTCGATCACTTTTGACCGACAGAGGGTATAAAATTTTTGGGGAAGCGAAAAAAATAAAATTTAGACCAATGAAAGGTTATACTCACTGCACAATGAAGAGGAGGTCAAAATAATTCTTAGAGAAGGTACGAAAGGAATACCATGCGAACCGGGTTAGCCTGGTGGGTAGCGTTCTCGCCGGCTAACGCAAAGGTCGTGGGTTCGAGTCCCGTGCAGGGCATGGGAGTTATGTATTTTCAGATGGGTTTTTTCTATGACTTGAAGAGGTGCAAAATTACCATAACCGACGAAGAATGAACCTATGAACAAAAATACTACTAGGGATACCAGAGAAAATTGGGTAAAATTGAAGTTTTCTCTAAAGTTGTGATTAATTGCATTAAGTTTAAAAAAATATTAGCTGACTTACCATACGCTCAAAAAGTACCAAAGCCGATATCATCAAAGGCACAGAGAGCTGGTTATCGCAAGACATCGCAAACGAGGAGATTTTTCCAAACGTTCCACAAAAAGAAATTGAGGAGCCTTGATCGTGGTTAAGATATTCACGCCAATAAATTTTAATCTTTCCCTAATAGTGAGATGCAAAACGTTTGGTACTAGCGAAAAAACCTAGGTAAAGAAGTCCATATATGCGCTTGCTGTTAACCTCCAGATGCCAACCTCATGTCAATTTTAGAACTAGAAATAAAGGCCACCATATGAATTCCCAGTACAGAAATAAGAATGTGATAATTGCGGGGCATTTCAGTCTTCCCTCCCTAGATTGGAACAGTTATACGTTTATATAAGGGGTTAGGGATAAATATTTATGTGAGTCACTGCTACATATTTTTACACTACAATCATTGCATCAATTAGTAAAAAAACCAACTACAGATAATGATATACTTGAATTATAAGTAATAAACTTATCAGAAGACGTCCTAAAGAAAGAACCACTTGAAGGACTGTGACCATAGGATAGTCAAAGTTAAATTTAATTTTATTATTGACAAGGAGGGGAAACCTAAATGGAAGATGTACCCATAAGACCGTATAGATGAATATATGTTCAAGCGTGAGTTATGGGAGTCATTCCATTCATTAATGGAAATAGTAGTTATTGGGACAGTGAGAGTTGTTGGATTGCTTTCCTCGACGCCTGCAGTGAAAAAATACATACAAAGTACCTAAATTAAATGGAATGATTGGGGACCGTATAAGTAATGAAAACACCAATGGACGTGGTATGCTAAAATGAAGGGAGCAGGCAAGGAAATGTCTTGTATTGGACGTGATGAAACTACAAAACACGTGGTGAAACTACAAAAAAACTAAAGTGTTAACTAAATTCATGAGTAAAATATTAGGTGCATACATAGATGGTAACCCGAAATCATTTTAGTCGCTCTAGTGTTAGGGAGATTCAAGGAAATAAGTCAATAGTACACCCCCTGAATAACAAGGGATAAATGTGTATCGGCAGTTTAAAAAATACGAATACGTAAAACGTTTCCCAAAGAATGTTCAAAAATTTCTCGTTAGAAGTATTCGAGTCGCAACCGTACCATTTCCAACAGCAGATGTCCGAATATTTCCACTCACAACATTGAACGCTTTCCTAATGACATCTGGTAGCAGTATTTATGGTTTTGGGGGCGTCTATGTCTAAGTTAATTTTGCTTTAAGACATCTGGTGCGAGAAAATGAAAAGTTTTTAGAGGCCCAAGGTGCTCGCGAAGTATTTTGCGATGCGATGAACTCTCCCACAGACGAACCGGGAATTCTAACCTCGATGGACAAGAATCTATCAGAACACAAAAGAACATACTAACAACAAGTAGGCGACACCAGTGCCTCCTAGTGCCGAGATAGTGTCACTCAGTGACTGGGGATGGCGACGGCAAATAATTAATTAACAATATGAAAAAAAGAAAATATAATGAAAAGGCCCTGAGAGTGTTGTTGGACTGACATTTTTGGAATCGAATCTTTTAGACATACGCACACTGCCCCGAATTCCCAGTTCGTATGAGGCAGAGTTCATCGCATCGCAAAATGCTTCGCGAGCACCTTGGGCCCTCCGCGTGCTGAAGCGAGAGAAGAAACCATACCTTAAAAACTCCCTACCGTCTCCTCAAACCGCACTCAGCGAGCTTCACCCACTCGAAAAAAAAATTCTCCGGGCCTCTGGACAGAAGCTGCGCATGAGCGAATGTAGGGAAGTATTCGACTTTCAATGAAAGGAAAATATTCGGTGAAATGCATGATATTCGAAAATTTCGATGCAAAACCCCCGAAATAATCGATGGACAAAGTTTACTGCCAGAGACGCTGGATCGGATGAGTTGTTAGTAGTATCTCGCGAATGTGCTAAAATCCTTTCGTCCCATTTCTTAGCCTTATTGCAGCAAAGTAACCCCAGACAGGAAAAAATTACCATGAAAATTATTGTTACAAATTCCATGAATGAAGACAGTGTCCAAAATTTAGTAGTAGTAGTATTTTTGTTTATAGGGTGCTTCGACGGCTATGGTCATTTCGCACCTCTTCTACCAATATAAAAAACCCTTCTGGGCAAACACAAGACCCATGCCCTGGGAGGGATTCGAACCCACGACCTTTGGGTTAGCCGGCGAGCGCGCTACCTACCAGGCTAACCCGGTCGGCTCCAATATTTAATTGGTATCGTTAACTTAAGAAAACTTACCATACTGAAGATGTTCTTAGTAGATGCATTGATGATACCTTGTTGAAAATTGATCAAGTGTTTGATGAAACATATCCCATAGATAAGGTCGCTGGATTTTGGCATTGGCAAGAATGATAGCGGGAAGGTTTGGAGAACTTCAAGTTTCTTCTTGATCAAAGGCCATTCAAACCCCTAAGACCTTTCGAACACTCTCGATCGGTGGGGTAAACATTTTTGAAAGTTTTTCAGTTTCAGTTTTTCACCTAATTCCAGTTTATCTGACCCTCCCTATCTGACCACGTTCCGCGTGGCTTCCACGAAATTCGTGTGTACATATTATAACCAATTTATTTTTTGACAATTCAATCAATATTTTCCCATTCATATTTCATATTACGGTGTACTAAAGTTGCGGATTAAAACGCAAGAAGAAAAAATCATTATGGTTTAACATAAAATTTATGATAATAATGTTTGAAATGTGTTTGTCATGCTCACTACATCCATTTTCTGTGAAGTTAATCTTAAAGAAGTAATTTGAATCGATTAATTTTGGCTTAAGTGTTCAATAGATCAAGACGGAATCGAATGATCGATGCAAAATGGCCTATGATATCGATGCACCCCAAATATACATCTACATCAAGTGATCGATACTAGAAACATTATATTTGGAAGAATACAGTATCAATATTTATGCTTTGAAAGATTGTGATTCTCAAGAATTTTTATGTAAGAGCATTTGGATGCGATGATAAGAATTTTATTCAACTCTCGTAGTCGCTACTTGTGAAATTATATTCATTCTCTGAAGAAATATTTGAAAATTGAATATTATCCTCTCAATTGTGGAATTAATCACCTGAATTAAATTAGCGATATTATGGCATCCGAGTTATCTGTTGTATTTATTACTCAGTTTTAATTTTAGCAACAGAGACCTTATGACTTAGCAACACTTGACGTATAATATATTTTTCTGACTGGAATTTCTAGTCTTTTCACTAACTGCCCACTAAAAGAGTTGTATTTAGTCGAAGGAAGTTAAATGGCAAAGGTATCATTGAAATAGGTTTCCCAGGACTTTCAATTGGCATCAAACTCAACTAGTTCAGAAGACAACATGTTGGTAATGTTTCCGCATTTTTAATAGTGTCCCTTTTTATACAAGTCATAATAAGTCAATATAATTCATATTTGTAATCCCCATTGAGATTATGTAAATTGTATATTAAGTGAATTTATCAATCCAACTTTCGTGACTACTTGTAACATTTATAATATTTTTTTTAAACTATCTCAGTTCATTTGCTACGTCAAGAAAAATACGATTTTTTTGGGGACGGCCGACTGAGGGTAGTTTCTCAGTCTGCTTAGGAGCAACGGACAGCAGTCTTCTCGTAAAATGTTCGTTTCAAATGGTATCATACATCTTCATATGAATTCCATGAATTTTCCCCGATAGTGCATATAATATTGTCTCGGAAGAATTTTCGGGACGGTTCTATCGCCGAATCTTTTCTTATGTGGGTGAACGTGTCCTGATCAAAAATTTTTGTTTTTGGATTCAGTCATAGGTTTTCATTTTTCATGGTATCCATCTGACGTCTCTTCTTATCAATATTAAGATTCTAAGAGGAAAGGGAGGAATAGAAAAACAATGTCTTTGAGGTCTCCTTTAATCTATAGTGGTCCTTTTGTAAATCATGACCCCAACAGTCTCCCGATACCCAAAACCTGTCGTGGCAACCGTTTCCTGCCCGAAAATGGGTCGATGTCGTCGAAGAATTGGTTGAACTTTCAATTTTTTTCCTATGCTTTCTTATGTAATGCAATGAATTGTCTCGATAGCATGAAACTAATTACTCAAGTTATTATGAGTATATATTTAACTGGCGTCATATTTTTTATAAAATAGTAACAAGATATTACTTTGATAATTTAAATTACCATATTAGATTATTCCCGTCATGAAATGGAGATAGATATACCATTAAAACTATTATTTTCGCATTTTTATGTAACACATTATTAATGTTCATAATGATTATTTTTCATCAAAGTATCTATGGAACACATTAGAAACTTTGATATGGAAAATATCATATGATTACAGGAATCCATGATTTTTATTTTTTTATGGACCTAACTGTAATTGTACCTCTTAATAACCATTTTATAAAATTCGCCGCAAGGTAGCCACTTTATTGCATACTTCCAAACATAATAAAACAATTTTATTGATGAAAATTCAAAAAGAAATTAAATGTTTGATAACACCATGTTGGCGGCTTACAGCTACATTATTCCAGGGATCTTCTAATCTCATTTTTGTCGAAAAGGAAGAGATTTATTTTTTTACCATAAGCTTCAAGGATTTTACCATAAAACCACGTCTGGATGGAATTGATGTATAATTAATAGAGTTTGTCATAAACTTTTATATTACTTTATGAATTAAATTACTCATAAAATTATAAACAATAGCCATTTGAAAGTTTTCCACTTATATAAATAGACAGTATGGTGGTATAGGTATTTGAGGGTGATATTTACTTCTTGCAAATTCAACGCAGTTATTCTTTAAGCTGATATTTCATTATATTTATTGTCATTTATCCAAGTTATCAGATTCAGATACCATTATTATAGTTTAACTATTTGTGATACACTTCTGCAGACAACTTTTCTGTAGGACAAAAAGACATCCGTAATCGTGAAACAGTATGTTGGGAAAATAATTAGTTGGATAATAATTTAATTGGGTAAATTGATTGGATCAATTTGATCTCATTGGGTCACCAGTTATTCAGTCAGAAGTATGAAATACCTGTTTTAGAGTGAATCTTACCAATCTCCCGGCACGGTTATTGTGTAAGTTTGTCTTGGAGCGTATATCTCCACCTCGCCGCTCCCTGGCGTCGAGCAAAAGCCTGGAGAACGTGAGGCCGTACTCGAGGTTATGTCCACAGCCACCCCATTCCCAGTGGCGCCGCGGGTGGTGGGAAAACGAAGCATCAAGGCCGTTGTAATCCTCACCTCCTCTCCTTCCGTGATTCTGTTCAATGTGTTTGGCGGGAGAAAGAAAGATGGGTAATTCAATAATTTAAGCATTTTTATAAAGATAGTAAATACTTCGAAAGTTCAAAATGACACAAAAATGCTTTGAACAACACAATTGTTCTATTAGAGTCGTCGATTTGTTTTGAAAGTAATTTGAAGCCAATATCCGTTGTTTTCGTGATTGAAAAATCTGTTCTTTGCCAAAAGTTATACGTTATTCGTTATACGTTACAAAAAGAATACGTTATTTATCAAAATAATATGCATACTGCTGTTATTGTAATCTGTTCAGAGAACTCATTTCATAAGCAAGAGTAGACAACCGAGAAAGAAAACTTATCGTTATCTTCACAATTTAATTTTCCTTATCACATGTGGTAAGACATTTTGATATCCACGATAGACAGACTTGAGGAGTAACGGGTTAATAAGCTAAAAGGAAGTTGAAAACGTTTAGTTATTGGTTAGCATTTAACCCAGCGCGTTAGTTTTATCGGTTTTTAACGGTCTAAATCAGTGGTTCCCAAAGTGGGCGCTACCGCCCCTTTGGGGCGGTGCTTTGATTTAGGGGGTCGAAAAGAAGCTAGGAAGTTAAGATCGGCAGCGTTGAGTATAGGTTTATGGCATAAAAGGGGGAAGTGGCTCGAAAAAGTTTAGGAAACACTGGTCTAAATGAACTCGATAATTTTTCTTATTATTATTTAGGGTAAAACTAATAGGTAGAAGCTGGTTTCGTTTGGCATATAATATTCATAATTCTTCATCCTTTGGTAAGTGTCCTGCAATTTTAAGGCTTGAGGAAATTCGGTCACATACTTTGACTGGTTTGTAGTTTTGATCCCAGAGGAGAAATATTTAGTTCACAATAGGCATTCAAATCAAACATTTTGATTAAAAAACTTTATAAAAAATTAGTGGATCATCACCGACAATTTATGATATAACTGTATGTATTTACGTTTTACATAAGTATAGCCGCTGAGTGATTACGGCAATATGTTTAAGGTTTCCGTTACTAATGTATTTGTAATTTGAATAAGGTACGTGCAATATCGTACCGGAGAAGTGTATGTGCTTGTGTGCTTAACGCGAATGATTGATAGATATATATTTGGGTAATGATTTCATATGTGTGAATGATTGTTATTGTAGGGTAATGATATCTTAAATTACCTTTTAACTTTACTTCAATTTCATTTTGACGAAATCGTTTTTACGATGATTAGTCGATCCTTATACAAGGAAGTTTCATATAAGGTCAACTTTTAATTCAAATCAGTTAAAAATGATATAGGATTAACCTATCTTAAATGATTTGGTTTCTAAGACAAGCTTACTCAAGTCTGACGAAAGTGTATTAGCATTCAGTAAGTACTACTTTGTTAAAGACGTCAACTCAGAATCGAACAGCAGTACTATCATTCAGCAGCTACTTACATTATAGGAAAATGTACCAGCATTTAAAGCTGTCATTCTTTGAAGAAGTGCAATTTTTCTCTGTAAAAACTTTCATGTCTTCATTATTTGAATTTTATATTTTGGTTGTGAAATATTGAGAAATTTGGTGTTCTGGTACCTATATGTTTTGAGCATTGTACGTTATTATCGCTGACAAGAGTAACAAAAAAAGTCACAACCTTTACATATACAAACTAATTTTCAAATCTTAAGTTACGTAAATACTACTCTGAAGAAGTATCATTTACACCTAATTACAATACACCTTACAATTTACACCTTATCACCTAATTACAATTTTTATTCTAGTAGAAATCGTCCTTTTTACCAATGGAAAGGTAGAATATACATTTCTAACGATATCCTAATATGCAAAGAGGGTGCCAACAAGCTTTAGACCTATTTAGCTTTATATCTAAGAGCTTGCTTTGCCTTATTCCTAATAGCAAATTTCCACTAGATAGGTTTTTTACGTTATAATTATTAATTGATATTTATTGTTGCGGCAACTGATAATCTTATTTTTTTAAAATATGTAGTTACTTTTTGAAAAATCATACCTTTGTGCATAAAGAACTTTACGTTAAAGTGAATATATACCTTTGCCTTAAGTTACTGATGCTTTACAGAAAAATCTTGTGTAAACTTAAAAAACTGAGGTGTAACTTCATGTTAAAACACCTATAGGAAACACCTTTTGTATTCTACAAATAAAACTTTTATTTTATACACTAGCTTCGTTTCGTCATGGTGCTACCTTACTAGGTCATGGTTAATAATAAAGCTGTTTAATAATGAAACAATTTCACCGGTTCCTACTGAAACTATTTTTTCATCATTAAGCTTAAATTCCATTAGGCAGACATTGTCTTTCGAGTTGAACAAACGTTAACCGATATAGCTGATAATATCAAAGGGTTATATTAATACGTGGCATTAACCTACCTTATTGGTGAGATTTCCCATGAACGGTGTGGTGCACTAGAAAGAAGACTCCGTCCCTGGACTTAATACGAAGACTCGTGAATGAAAGTTATCTCGTCATATTTTCCACTTTAGCAATTTGTAGATTCGTTTAACGTCATAGGCGTTGAATTTGCACGATTTATCTCTACTTATGTTTTGTACTTAGGAGAAGGCTGTTTTGGTTGAAGGGACAAAATGCAGACGGTGGATAAAGAAGTGAAACGCGGCCATTTTGTGGTTATGATGGTGTAATGATGTCGGAAGAGTAGATTAAATTGTTATCCATTAATCCGTCAATAATACCCCGTAGCCTTCTTCCCTCCCAGGATCCTTTCAATACAGTTTTCGCCGATTGTCATGACTATATTTTCCTATACGTATACTCATCATTATCTATTAATGACGTATCAAATAAAAACGGTAGAAAAAATAAACAAAATTTAATTGAAATGATTTATTGGTCAGTAATCTATCATTGAACTATCGGTCTTTGATGGAAACCACAAATAAACACTGTTCTCGCAATAAAGTTATCATTTTCGGGCATCTGAATTCTGGTATTCCTTCCGTTGAAAATTTTTTAAAGCCTCAGTATTCCATTTATTGAACTTCCTAATGTATATTTCTTTGAAAATGATCTCCGTTTTATTTAATGCCAAATAAATCGTAGTCTTAATTCACATCTTATTTAGGAAAAGTTTGTGGAATTTCTATGCTGTTCCTGTATTAATGTCTAAACATAATTCCGTCTAGATGAAATTGTATACATTACAAAGTACTGGCCCAATACCTGCTTACCCAACCCCCTGTACCTAATTACACCCGTACACCAATCCCCGTTGCGGTGTTGCAACGAAGCTTGGGTCGTGTGGAAAATATATTTTTGTCGAATTACAAAGTTTATGTCTCATTTAATCATGAATCAGTTCCACCAAGTCACGCCGGAAACTATCTCCTATAATGCCATCTACTAGGAATAACCCTGTATTTCTCTCGATCTTCGTGTTTGAATCATTTGTTCGTAATAACTGTAACTCCTCTCCTGCGAAGCTAATTCAATTTCCTACTGCGATCATTTCCTACACCGTTTTATTCTACATGATATCCATTACCCATTTCCCTCTAAATCTTATTTCAGCTGCTCGTCATTATCAGCCCCATCTCACGGTCAATCATTTCTTCAAGTACACCTATCTAGTTCCCCTTCCGTCCTTCCTTCCAATGACACAGACCAATGGAGATGGCTAAGCACCGCCCTACTGGTTGTCTATTTTATTTTATCACAATTCACTCATTTCTGCGATTAAACTAGTAAGGGGTCCGAAGAACTATCGCGAGAGATAAATAAGAGTAGACTCTCATTTCAGAGGGAAACTGGCAGGGCAGATATTAAGGCATGAAACACAGTCATGGAGGGACAGAATGAGAATTTAATGATAGAATGATAGGTGATAGGAAGTGTGCAGATTTAAAGATGGATTTAATGTCAAAGTGAGGCCAGGAAGTTCTAATATGGAGTTCAAATACCTACCTTAACCGGTATGCTATAATCAGTCGACCCTTCATCAGTCTTGATGAATTCAAGCTATTGACCCCTATTTCCATTTGGTAAGACTTGGGTGTAAATTCACATAGGTCATAATTTGTAGCGATCTAATATAAAGGCAAACGGATAAAATAAAATGTGCAAAATTTTTAATGTTTTGGTAATTTTTTATTTGGAAATTTGTTAAATACTAAATATCGAGGGATATTTCAAATGGATAAATTATGTAAAATGATGCATAAACTATTATGTAAGATAATTGGAGCGTATAATTAAAAAAATATTGAGTTATAAAACCACATTAATATCATACTAATAAGCGCTTGGAACATAAAGGCCTCTAGGAATGACGGATTCAGGAAAATTAAATCCTTTGAAACCCATTTACGTTTCCTTTTATTAGATTTTCGTAAATGTTAAGCCAATTATATGGTATAAAGTTTGATGCAGAATTTGATGTATCACGATTAAACTTTAAACCAATACAATCTATAAACGTTTTACACGATAGCTTATATTCGATATTTAGGATGTTTAACGCCTTTATGCCCTAGGAACACTTTTTCAATGCTAAATATTATTTGACGTTATAAATGCACTATATTACTATTTATAAGAAAAACAACTTTTTTTCGCAAAATTTAGAGAATTCAATCCCAAGATGAGTTCTTCATCCAGCAATCAAGAGACTGAGCACCTAAAGGTCATTCAGTCACAGAAACGCTTGGTTGCTATTTATGTGTAGTGTGAGGCTCGGAACTCGATTTAATCTCTGTGAAGTACTTACATTGTGTTACGGAATTCATTGTGCCTATGATATATTAAAAATGAAGACCGACCTAGCACTTACTATGACTACTTAACTCAGTAAAAAGTATGTGCTTTCCAATGTAAGTATGATATTATTTCTTAATCACCGAAGGTGAAGTAATGAAAAGATTTTTTTAGAACAATTATTATCAGGATGCTTTGAAACCAGTAAACTCTATTAATACCGACAAGTTAGCGGAGGATGGGAAAATTGACTTTACCCTAGTATTATTCTTCTTTAAACTAAAGATAGTTATTTGTCTTTCCCTATATATTTGTCGGTCTCTTGCTGAAGATATATTTTCATTGAATGGTATCATATCAACGAATAAAAACATAGCTACTGGTATAAACTTATGCATGGTATAAGGTCTATTGTTTTAAAGATATGATGGTTATGATTTGGAGTTACAAAATAATTGGCTCATGGTTGGTATTGAAGAAGACCATTTCATTTAATCTACGAAAAATATACTCTTGGAACCTTTTATGAAATTCAATATCTTTAAAACCCGATTTTTTATAACTCTCCTAATACAGCGATGGAAGCGGAATCACATGTGTTGAAAATGAAAAAAAAAGTATTTAATTGGTAACATAATAGAGTGATATTGTTAAAACGTTTGTTGATGGTAGAAGCTTATTTCGACCTACTACAGCGTTAGAGACACGCTGGAACATGATATATTACCTTGAATTAATATTTTGTTCAATCAGGATTTAATTGATTGTTACTCTACCTTCACAAGACTGAAAATGTCCAGATGTCGCGGATTTTTGTTCTCAGAAAGGAGCAATTTAATTTTTTAATATACATTTTTGTCCTTTTAAAATTAGATTTGGGGTCATATATGTGCATTTTAGAGTACTCTCTTATCTGGTTCATCCAAAAAGTAGCAGGGAAGTATTAAGGAACTCTTTTTGAGATTGTGATAGCAGTGATAATTCCCCATCTATCGGGCTCATATAGGAAACTTTGATTTATGTTTTAGATCGTTTTTTGCAATTAATTACTGACTTGATAGGTGTTTCTGGGCTTTCGATATTGTCCCCTCGAGTATTGAAAGCCATTGGCTGATTGAACACGTCTTCCAGTCTCCTTAAGGATATGAAGTGTAAACTTACGAGACCCATAAACGTGACCATTTTGAAATGAGCAAACTCCCTTAAGTGTAGAATGTAATCAAATGCTATTCGTAATATCTTTGACAGTGGTATTCCCTTATTCCTTAATAATTGATGAAACATTACAATGCTAACTTTAGTTTTTACCATTGGAGAATCAAATCTACATGAATATATCTTGCAATCTACCTATCGGTGTATGGTAGGGGGTGATCACACCAAGTTTTGTAAGTAAATCATCCTTAAGACTATGTTTCCTGATAGTCTCATCTAATTTCGAGCGGTTATTTTCATATACTGTCTGGGGAAATAAAACGGTCAGGGGCTATATTCTCTCACTCTGTCAATGTGGTCAGACACCCCTTTAGGGTTAGGGCTACGACTGAACTTCACTAACAAATTCTGTTGTTCCAAGTATTCCTCACTCTAACGACTCCTACGAAGATCTTTAAGCATCGCTGCAATGCTCTTAGCTTTTCGTTTTTAACGAATGGAACTGCCCTGTATGACATGAGTGACGTTGAGGATCACATATACTGCGAGCGAACTCCCTATCTTTTAATGTAAGAGTAAAAAAAATTGACTAAATATAAGAGAGAACCTTGTAGACTTAATTTCGCCAAAAATAACCGTATTATTCTTATTATTCTCAATGGCGTCTCACGAGGGATTGATAAATTGCTCGATTGTCTCAGGCTTGACAAGCTTATCTGATGATGACGACTATGCGTTCCAAACTAGTAATACCAAAGATATAAAAATTCGTGGAAAGTTACACAGTCTTCTTCATTTGTCAAGATAAATTACTCTTTAAATCTCACCTTTAAATCACTCTTATCACTACTACCAAAAATGCGTCTGACAACGCATAAGTTTTTACATTCTTGTCCACAAATTTTTCACGTGTGAGGTCCCCATGGCCCATGCAAATAGTCGAGATACCTGATTCTGAGATGTTATATCTCTGAGAAAAGGAATAACGTACTCCGTATT
>WURS02457447.1:0-13798 GCA_011762765.2 Rhinocypha anisoptera | reverse complement strand
ACTCCCAGCGATGCATTTTACAAGAGCTTAAGCTCATCACTTCTTCCCCAGCGTCGCACGGAGAGAGAGAGGGTGGCCTTCGATGGCTACTCCTTGAAGTCTACCAGCACAATGATCATGCTCAGTTTGGCTTCTAAATTAGAAATTCGTAATGCCAGACACATGTATTAAGTATGAAGCTCACCGCTTGCGACTGACACGATCATGTCCAGTTTGGTTTTTGACGTACTTCGACCGTCATTTCAGTGATCATAAAATGGAACTCTGTTTAGATTTTGCTACTAATTTTGTGGAGGCATTATTCAGACGAAATGAGACGCCCCTAGTTTTGTATGTTCTTTATATATTTTACGCTGTACTCGATTTTATTTATTAACTATGAAAATGCGATCTGTATTCTTTGAGCCTGGCATATTTATAAGCATGAGAATGGAAGTTGAGTTTCCAATTAAGAAGAGATTAATCACAGAAGAGAAAATGATCAGGAAGAAATAAGAGGCATATAAGTGTAAAAACATAAATGTTTTATTAACAAAAGTTAGCAGGTAGAAAAAAATCATTAAATAATAAAATGTGTTCAGGAGTCAGTACCATAATAAGGAAAAAGCATGGAGAGATGGATAAATAGGAGCCCTATGCAAGGACACTTTAATATTCAAGAAAAAATTTAGAAATAAAAATAATAACTTTATAAAATAAGATTTAAAAAATAAAAAAACTCAATTATTCGAATGAGACACGGTAAGATGACACTGAAAGGGACCCTGAGAAGGGTATTATGTAAACGAGGGTAGCATTGGAAAAATAAGACTAACAAGATTTTTGGAAGTTATTATACAAGTTAAAGGTAAGTATCAGATTATATTTAATTATATTTTAATAAGTAATTATATTTAACATCAACAATAATTTTATCTAACTTTAAATTCCTCGTATTTTCGACCTATAATTCTGTTATCTAACATGGTTCTCGTTTTCCTATCTCTAGTTTGCTTGCCCCACCAGCCTACCTTCTGTTACTCTGCGAAATTAGATCATTTCCTAATATTTTTACTATTCGCTTTTGCTTTTTATCTCTCCCAAAATTTTTCTACTCTACCCTATCATACTTAGGACCTATTCAATAGTTTTTTTTTGTCCTCTACCTTCTCAAACCTCCATTTCCACATCTCAACGGCCTATGCATCTTCAAACCTCCTTATCAACACCTCATCCTTTTTCCTTGATGTTCAAAGGAATATATAACATTCGAGAATAATTACGGCACAGTTTACCGAAAATAGACGGTAGGCTAGTATGGTAGTAGATAGTAATAAGTCATGAGCTCGTAAATTTCTTGAAGGAATGTCACCGGAAAACTTTGTGAAATTGGAGATTTAACGATGGGGGCTGGAGGAATATTAAGGATATTAAGATTAATAATAATGTTTTATTAAGTGCAGATCAAACTCATTCAATGAACCAAGATAGTGGGCCAGCAAGACATGTAGATAAATAAAACACAAGAAATTAAGTAATGTGATTTTCGAAAATAGAGAAATATGTTCAACATAATATTTGGAGAGAGCAAATAATAATTATAATAATACAAGCAATAAAATCCCATTTGAGACCGTATTTATGCAAAATGACACTCAAGAGAGGACACTAAGTGGCAATATAATTTGTATAGGAAGGGAGGAAAATGATGGATGAGATTATTATTTTTATTTTAGGATGCGTCGCGGGCAATGGCCATTTAGCACATCTCCAAAACACATAAAAAAACTATTAAGCAAACACAAAACTATGGGTGGGATTCGAACTCACAGCCTTTAGTGGGCGATCGCGCTGCCCCCTCTTCGCTAACCCGGCAGGCAGGAAATTGATATTAGAGGATTAAATTATAGACCTAAAGGAAAGATTAGTAAAAATTTTAGATTGAAGATCTTATTTTATATTTTGGAAAACCGTCTTGAGTAGGGAAGACGAGAATGAACGGAGAAGGAAACAAAGTAAGAGATATTGGGCATGGTAGAGGATGACAGTTTTTTTTCGGATACCTATATTAAACGTTATTGAAGTATTGTGGACCTTGGAATGCGTTAGAATACTGGGAAGGAAGCAAAGGGTGAAAAATATAAGCATTAAGCTATGCGTTTGGATGAATTATTTGCAGCTGAAAAAGGTTAAAATAATTTTAAATTAATATATAATACACATTTTTTTAAAATGTTGCCTTCTTAAAGGCCGCAAAAATGATTCATTTGGTCCATCAAGATGACACTCTTTCTTGTAGACAAATAATAGTTTACCTATCTCAATATGAAGGCCTCCAGGAGATATTTTCATATTCGCTACTGGGGTGAGGGTAATTATTTCTTCATCACCAATTTAATTATTTACCACCTGCGGCTGTTAATACTACAACATGAAACGTAACATCCGAGTGAAAAATTGCCGGAAGTTGTTTTAATTGCCGCTATGAAATGATATTGAGCCTGCTTCTGCGGAAATAGAACTCGAGTCCTCAACTTCCTGGAACACAGCAACTTATTGTCATGTGACGGAATAATTCCCACAAATTACACCGGATTCCGAGGGGTAAGAAAAAGACAAAGAAGGTAGTTTTAAGATCTCCTCATGCGTCTGTGAGGCAATATCAGGCATTTCCGGATCATGTTTCTCAGTCTTCAGAGTAATTGGGTGTGAAGGGTGGACGAAATGTCCATTGCGTTCGTATATTCAGTTACCGAAAGACGTTTATTTATTTTCCATCGCTTACTGAATAATTACTAATCGATGGTGCTTGACAAATAGAGGTGAAGCAAATATTGTTGAAGGCCAGAGTAATCTCAAGTCGAGGGCATTGATGACCAGTCTGTTTGCGACACAACTCCTCATGATAAGCAAACTCCGCACCTCTCTTGCAAGAGCATCGTCGGAACTCCATGACTAAAAATTATCTTTATCAAATTTTTATTATTTCTCAATGACATTATAACCATAATTATAATAGGGATTACCGAAATATCTTATAAATATTTAAACCAGTGCATGTTGGTATGTATTTTTTTGGATTATTTACTCAACTCATCAAGATCCTTTGTAAAGTTAGAAACTATAATGTATCGCGTAACATTTTTAAAGGAGAAAAATACTTAATAATTCATAATGACACTAACTGGAATTCAGTTATATGGGTCAACATTAGCTATGTTAATTCTTCCGGTAAAAAATCAAATGTTTAGATTATTAAAAAAAACCAAATGGTCAGTTAAATTCCACTTTTTGAAGCCTGAGTTTGATATTGCTACCTATCATACGGACCATCAAACACCTAAAATTGAGGACAATTATACCAAGCTAAAACTTGTAACAGGAACACTTCAGGATCATCTAAATGCTACTAGCATCTTAGGATAAAGTTTCAGTGACGGGTTGCGATATTCCGAATATAACAGTTATGACATAAGGCAACGATAGTTAAAAGGAATTTATCCTCGAGTAATTAATCAGTTTATTCTATTTAATTAACTAACAATAATTAATTAATCCTAGGTCTCAAATAAATATTTCAGTCTCCCTGTACACTAGGCACTTCAGGAATACACGTGTATTGGTTTGAAGTAAATAGCCATAGCAAGTCAACTATTCATATTACTTGTATTTATTAAAAGATTTTTATTGATCAGTTCGAATCAGTTATTCATAAAATTTTTATCCACTTGGCAGTGATTTCCCTGACGATTTGGGTGACTGGATTTATTTCAATAATCTTACCAGGGCTGGACCCTGAAGGGTAGATGTATATATATTAAAATACTCATAATTTTCATTTAATTTTCAATATGTTTATAAAATGCTATTACCAAAAATTATTTGATTTTCCAACTTTTAAAAAATAAATCGCTAATTAATAATTGATATACGAAATAGGAAGGTGAAGCTCACATTTTTTTAGAAAAGGAATGTGAAAATTGTCAAAAAAACTGATGCTCATTTTTAAACCTGTCATCGCCTATATACATCGAATTCCAAGGAATAAGAATTTTGGGAAAATAATTGATTTCATAGATTACACATTAAGTTCATGTGAACAGGGTTTTATCATTTGTGACTGGAACGAAGTTAATTTCAACCGAATACTTTTTGCATTATTGTGACACCATAATTATGGAGAATGTAAGGCGCTGGATATTTCCCATTTCCTAATAACAACCGTGACAAGTATGCCATGAAATTTATTCGTATCTCCGAGACTCATTATTAGTGAAATAAAATTTACATTACACAAAAATACTTAAACGAGAGTGCAAAACTTGGACCACTTATAATTGAAATTTTTGTTACTACGAATAAATATGTTCAAATTTTGTAAACGGTAATTTGTCTGTGGTATTTAAGTGAGTATTCAGGTTTTGCTGAGCGCTTTAATAAAAGTGCTGCCTTTATTATGATCTGTCTGTGACCTGTGTAATGAAAAGGAATTTCAATTAGACAAATCTAATGAGATATCCAAAATAAAGACTGAGTTTCATATCAAAGTATTAAGGCATAAGGTGGTAAAAAGGAAAATTTGACTTATGTAGAAAGTATTTACATTTGAGAAAGAAAGTCGAACTGATGACAGAAACTTTGAATAAATTAGTGAAGCACTACTTAGAAAAATATAATGGTTTGGAGCGTAGTAGGTACCGAAAATGATTCTGAGAAAAAGAAGATTACGTAAACTCTAGTACACTGATGTGTGGTTATGGAGTAGGTAATGGAAAAACAAAGTAGACGCAAACACAAGGCATATGATATATTAAAAGAGAGGGAGGTGTCAGTTAAAAGTTGAAGAAAGTTATTAGGAGTTGGATGAAATCTTGATGTCGAAAAATAGTAGGTGGGTACAGTCCATTCCCCTTAACTTGGCCAACATTCAGTCTATTGCGCAGGTGGGCCTAGTCCAACACGAAGAATATTGGCGGTAGTGCTTGCATAGAAGGGGGCCTTGCGCGAGCACCTTTCCCGCGGTGGAAGTTGCGCAAGGGCCAAACCAAAATCGCTTACTGAGCATGACGCATGGTGGGCAGGTAAACCTCAAATGGTTCCCCTCTACTGCTGCACTTAAATCTCCTCTAGCGAGTTTTCAATCGGCCAAGTCAAAGCGAATGGACTGTAGAATGTGAGATAAGCGTGATAGAAAGGAGAAAATAATTGGCATTTCAGTTTAAATAATGACACACTAAAGAAAGTTCGAGAGTTGATGAAGTATTTGACGAAAGGCAATATCCTGTCGTTTACGATCCGCCATGTACCTGACTTTGAACCTTAGATTTAATTCGTATTTATAATCCCGCACATGAAGGGATCAGTCCATATGGTCATCTACTTTTAAAAATTCCTCGACTGCGCAGAGAGGCATTTCCGTTGCCACCCCCAAAGATACGTATATCCCAAGCAAGGAAAGAGAAGCGGGTACGCAATAGGGAGGAGGTTCATAGGCGGGGGAAAAGAATTTTCTTCGGCGGCTCTCAAGGTCGAAGGGTGCCCAGCGGCAGAGGAGGGGGGGGCAGAGTATTTGTTACGCGGGAAATTTCCACCACAGTCGAGAGACCCTTAAAAGATCTCCTTATAGAAGCACGCCTCAACGACGTGGGCTTGAAGCAACGGGCGTCAAAGGTGGGAATCTGGAATTCTTGTTGTCGGAGGACTGACGTCCGCATGGAAATGACTCCCAGTCACACATCCCACTCAATGATTGGACACACACATTAATTATTCTGCTACACACACACAAACACGCATGTGCGTCCCCACTCTTCCTAAAAAACACATCTCTGGCTTAGATCAGGTGTAGTATTTTACTCCTCCCCTGATGTGGACTGCACGCGCTCAAATAAGAATCGACGATTTCTCAATAACCTTCTTTACACGGGAGGCAATGCATTACTTCTCCAGGTGGCGGACGGAATAGTCCAGTGTCTTCCATATTTATGAGTAAAAAATAAAGTAATCTAGTTTTCAGGTTTCTATTCACTTATTCTCTCCCTTGGTTATTTCGTTTCTTCATTAAAAACTTCACCTACTTAAAGAGGAAAAACCAAGTTCAAAGCAGCGTTGAGTATGCCTACCCATGCATTATTATTATTATTAATTAAATATGGATTCACAACACTAAAACATCATGTGATTTGATTGTAATAACCACCACTTCATTCGAAAATTAATTGAAATTTTTATTTTGCATTCAAATACAAATTTATGTTGAATCATGATATCTTTGATTTTATCATGCATGAATTACGAGTATGCGTTCACACCTAAGAAGATAGACGTCATTTTAACCATAATGGAACTTAATATTAGCACTTTGTGAAATTTTTCTCTGCTGTGGACTAAATAGGATATGAAATCTTGCAATTACACTTTATTAGCACTTTTTATATACGACTCATGCCTAGACTTCTTACAGAGCTGAAGGTGGTATAAAACATCGAAATCGGGATCGCGAGGATAAAGATATAATCAAGTGGAATTATTAAGTTTCATTGCTTTCCCCTTCTTATTAGAATTTGTCCGTGATTATCTTGATTAATGAAGAGTTTACGTTTAATAAAATTTAGTGAAATAAGTTTAATGAATATCATATCTTGTAACACTCTCTTCCCTCCTGGAAATCACTTCCTTTTACTAATAGAATTAATAAAATTAAATAAATTAAAAATAACTGCGTAACTCCACATTCTTCCCGTAAAATTTTCGCCCCATTTTCTCTCTCCCCCCCATGACATTGGGGGCTTTTCCCTGTATTTTGTCTTCCTTAATTAAATACAAGACGATCAGTCGAGAATGCCGAGAAAATTCGAGTTAGAAGTTGGAGTGATGGAGAGTCTCTAGCTCAGGAAACTAACAAACTAATTGAAAAGTTATAAGAGCAATAGGTTGTCGAGGTAGGTACATGTTACTGGTTAAAATTTTTATTTCTTATATTCTTTATATCTTTCAGCTTTGACGTGCGCCTTAATGTAATAAGATAATTTGTAGTTAAAAAATATAAGGTGTTGAACGAAAAAGTATGCGATTTTTCTGAGTTATACGTTCATAATCGGGAATGCCGAGAAAATTCTTTGAAGTACATGGTTGCAGCGAGTGTTTACGTGAACGGAATTCTCGTCTCCTTAGTTTCCTGTCGACTCGAGTGCTTCAACATCCGGCCGCATTCATCTAACCATTTGGCGTCATCATTGAGTATTTTTATAGATATATTCAAATACTTAACCAACTATAGTTTATAAGCACTACTTTCTTTCACCACCATGAGCCTTGTCTTTTAGTCGAAACGAAGCGCCATTTGTCTCTGGGCGTGTATGATGGCTGTGATTGAAAATGAATGAAAAATCGTCTAATTTATGTATTTTAGGATTTATTTAGGCAACAAAACTAAAACCAGCATATCTAACTTGATAGTTGTATGCTGCTTAATTATGTAAAACAGAAATTGAAGCATCTACCTTTTAGACTCAGATGATAAAATATACTCCAGAATAATAGCAACACAGCCGCCAAATCACCGAACAGAAAAAAACTGGAATTAGTAAAGGCAAAAATGTAATAGCCTCTTTCACCTACAATATATTAGTATATCAGATAATCATCGAGGGCTATCGAGAATTTAATAAGAAAAAACATTGCATTTGTAGATCATATAAATTCTTAATAACGTTAATAAATCTTAATAAATAATAGAAAGACATACACTAACGCGACGGCCAAATGGTATAATGATTACCAGTGACGAAAATTTAGAAAAGTGCTTTTGAAATTTTCAAGACGGTCCAAGAACACATAGAACCTTAAGATCTCGACCGAATAAACTAAAGAAAATACTTTCGAAGTCGATTCACCAATGAAACCGAAAATAAGTTTAAAGGGTTAAGGTATTGAGCTTGTCGCATTATTTAATTTTCCATTAATCCGTGTTATCAGACTGACAGACAATAGACATTTACTAAATAATTTCCGGATTCGACTTAAAAACGGTGAAATAGAGTGAACCTCAAAAAATATGCCAAGAAAATGTACCTTAATGAAATGTCATAAAACGTTGCAATCGAAAAATGGAGCTGGAAAATTGAAAAAAGCAAATGAATAAAGGCTTGAAGCATCTGAAACCAAATTTTTAAAGAAGAGCTTTTTAAAGAAAAACATTGAGATATCTATAGGACGAGAGGGAGTAAATCTCTTATCCACGTGCCGACCATATTAGCCTGGTGGGTGCTTGCCGGCTGACCCAATGGTTGCGGGTTCGAATCCCGCCAGGGCATGGGATTGTGCTTGTCCAGATGGGTTTTTTCTATGAGTTGAAGAGTTGCGAAATGGCCATAACCGTCGATGCACCCTATAAACAAAAATACCACTACTACCATCTCTTATCAACGTCCACGCAAGAGACGGAAAGACCAAGATTTAAGAAGGTCGCACGCCTCACACCTGAAGAATGAAGAAGACGAGTTTATTAGGCATATTTTTCACATCGGCTTTCGTGCTCACTGCTTGTGTTTAACTGCATGTGAAAACGCGTAAGAGTCAAGGAGTTTCAAAACATGTTTTTAGATCGAGAACGCTTCTTCTGACTGTAATCCGCAATATTCTCCGCCCTATCCGTCTGCTACACATAAATAAAAAGTGCTTGTTAATATATTTAGTTAATTATTAGTAGTCATTACTTCAAACCATAAGTAAAAGATGCATATCTTTCGTCCCTCTTAACGAGGTAGTACCACGCTTTTGCATTTTTGTCGGATGAGAGAATAGGAATTGAAAAAATGGAAAACAATGCATTGTTTTGAATGTGTACTGGTGAAATCTTTTTAGAGATATTATATCAAATAGGTTTGTTTAACGATGTGTTGCAATCCTATGGGTAGGAGGTCGGTGTTCTCTCCTTGAATTTCGACACAATACAAATTAAAAGTAATTCCTATGTTGACTAATTTAGAGTAACTAAGTGAGAAAAATGAAAACCTATTTCTGGAGAACACGAATCACGAAGCGAAAGTTGCGGGGAAAATATTCTGAAGCAATTAGCACAGAGATTTCAACAGGAAGGATGTGAAAATTGGAAATTCGACGATGGAATCTTCAATGAGATTACATTTGCAAAAGCAGTGAATATAATTGAAAGTATCAAAACTATCCATTTTCATTTCTATAAATAGTTTTTCTATCACATTATGATAAAAGTAAAAAGTCTTATTTAATTTCGTTTATCATATCTCTCGACTTTTAATTTTGCTTTTGGGCGTGCATAAATACTATTTAAGGATTTAGTTCGAATATTGAGCCGGAAAAATATCAAAATTAAATAAATTTTCCATAAAATATTAATGAAACTTTTATATAATAGGCCATTTCTTGTGTAAACTACCAGGTATATTTTTAATTTTACAATGAGTTATTTGTAAATATGATTGCACATAGATATTCAAATATGCGATAATCAGTAATTAGACAATAATAAATGCAAGGGAAGAGGGGAATAAATTCAGTGAGAAAGGTTAGTGAGGATGTAGAGGTTGAGAAGAGATAAAGAGGTTTGCCTCAAAGAAAAAAATTTACAATATGGGCCCAGACAAATTGTTGATTGTCACCAAATTGGTTGTACGGAATAATATTCTCAGTAGGACCTATGAGCACCTAAGAAGGATCCAGGGTCTTCAAGGATGGATAAGCAGGATCTACTTTTCAGTGTGGCAACGGGGTTAGCAATATTCTTAATCTCCTACATGTTTATATAGTGAAGAATACCCGCACTTTGAAAAACAATAACAAAATCATTTTTCCTGTTTACTTGCAACGCAATCCTAAAGCATGTGTCATCGTGAGGATATTGATGCAGGGATTTCGTCACGCATGGCGCATTCCAGATGCTAAAACTACTTCGTAAAGGAAGGTTTCATCACTGTTGAAGAACGGAATGTTCATGATTTAGAGAATAACACTGCTTCTCCAACCTCTGATTCTGCTGTTTGGCGTGATACAGACATCTATTAGTGCTAATGACCACAAAGCTCATAGACGCTTGGAATTCGTTCACATTTACTGACGCGACGATATCTGTCCGCGGAGAAGTAGATGAGTTGGGACGAAACATTTTTGGTGGAAAAAGTGGAGTTGAGATTGGTGATAGCCGTGAAGGCTCTCTAAACAGGTAAAGTCGAGCGAAATTGGAGGCGACGGAATGGAGGAAGGATATTGCAGATGTCGATGTAGTTTAAGGAAATCCTGAAGCGCCGACTGTGCAGGATTTTGAAGAGGTCATCGAGGATGAGTAAGCGAAATCGGAAATCGAAGCTGAACTCCATAAACGGTGTGACTCGGGAAAATGAATGACTGACTTCATATGATTCACAATGCGAGTGCAAATAGAATGATTTTTTTCAGATGGACTAGAGCATCAAAGTGATCCATTTGATATATGAAACAATATTACCCTTCCTGCAGACTGAAAGATTTTTTCCTGAATGATGAGAAAATGAACCTTTCAATAGCAAATGAGAAAATATAACCTTTCAAGTAATACTGTATTTCTATCGTCGATGTTATTTTTTGTTTTTTGCAGAATATTTCTTCTCTAGGACTTTATTGATATACACAGGTGCAACTGTCAGGATTATAATATTGTCTTCTATTTTATATTTCTATCTGCACATTTTTGCCCGCTTGTCCAGTGGCCATCATACCATAATTCAAGCGAATATTTTAAGTATCTTATGCTTAAAGAGTATAGACGAATAGAAACTGGTACTGCAACGGTTGTTTTACATGACGTTTAACAGGAATGCACAATTCGGTAAACACCAAAATACAGTCCCAGCCATATTATTTATAAAATTCGCCATCTGAAGGACACCGATGTAGGCTAGAAGAAAAGTCAATTGAAGATTTTAAGTAATATAAGTTTCAGAATATCTTAATTCAGAAAGTAACGAAGAAGAAACAATCGTTTATTGAAATTCGTGTGGTAATTGTGTTGTTACTTTCAAGAGATACTATTTATGATAAAATATTAGTTATTGAATTGATTATTCCTCTCAGTATAGCGAAATGACAATATTTGATCATTTTCACGCTAATCATTGCGCCTGAAGTTGATAAGTGTCCTTGGATTTTATACTGATCAACCGTAGTAGTAGTATTTTTGTTTATAGGGTGCATCGGCGGCCATGGCCATTTTGCACCTCTTCAACTCATAGAAAAAACTCATCTGGGCAAACACAACACCCATGTCCTATGCGGGACTCTAACCCGCGACCTTTGACGTCACCATCAGTAGTAGGGGTATCTGGAGCCGAAGACCTGCGCGGAACGCCCTGAAAGCGGGTATCATAGGAAAGAAAGACCTTAGGGTACTGGCCAGTAGGGTGGTAGTGGGTGGGGGCTCATTTAGGGTACATTTTTTCAACAAGTGCAGGAGAGAGCCGGAGTGAGGTGAGCGGCCGTATGACGTCTGCCTGCAGTTGGTTGCTACCTCCCATTAATAGATCCAGTTAGGTGGTGTGGTTTTAAGTGGGTGTGGGCTTTGCTCGGCCGAGTCCCACATTCCCCAGGGACACCTTTCCTGGGAGTGCGTAAATGCATTTTCCGCACCACCACCTAAAAAAAAATAGCCGGCGAGCACGCTACCCACCAGGCTTACCCGGTTGGTTGGGATCAATCGTAATCAGATTTCGTGTAATTTCAAAATTTCCATGCTTATGGAAGGGGCTAATCGTTTTCAGAATTGACGCAAATGAATATATCTAAACCGAATTTGCAATTAACAGGACTTTAGGTCGAACATCCAAACGAACGAATATATTAGTCAGCACCTGCTACATTGAGATTTTTTTAAATCCTGAATAAAAATTCTCTGATTATATTTTAACTTATAAAAATAGCCTCAAATTACAATGAAATATGAAACGATAAAAAATATAAAATAATGATATGTTCGTGTAATTTCTCAACAAAAATATGTGGAAATCATAAAATAGTTTTTCTAGAAATGGTCTTATATGGAAGCAATATGGTCGGTGTGGTTATCCTGAAATTTTAAGGAAATAGACTCAAGGTTAATGTCAAGACAATAAACTGAAGTATCTTCTTATCTTAAATTGCATGATGAAACGGAGATAAACCCGATTTGAATTTTTAAGGAGAAAAAAGCATACTGTCTACACGAAAAATGGAAGCGATGACTGAAAATTTTACAACTGGCATTCATTGAACATATCCATTTATCTGAAAGACTAAGTAAGAAACCTTCACAAACCCAATATATATTTATCAAGCCTTTCTGTAATTAATAAAACTTGAAATTATAATTTTTCCTTGGGTTAAAAAGAATCACAAGGAAAATAATGCGTTATCTTTAAATCAAAGACAAAAAAATTACGAACCAGAAATAAGATACGAATGTAGCTTATATTTTCCTTCACGTCAAACCTTATTCTTTCTTATGTATCTTATTCTTGTTCCCTTTTTATTTCACGACAGTCTATCGATCGGAACTTTTGATACATCCTGAAAACCTTTCGAAATTCTCATGGTCATCTAAAAAATTAACCTCATATGTGCTTGATGAAAATCCAAGGCCGATCATTTCGACGCAGGCCAATTTTTTGATCAGTCATCTTGAATCAATCCACGGATTGGAGAAACTCAAACAAAAACAAACCAAAAGACTGAAACTCCTGTCAAAACATAAATATTGTACACAATTGTCCTTTAAGATTATTTTCTCCATTATCACTTCCTGAAAACAGTGGACCAAAGTTAATTACATTTAATTCATTGCAATATCACATCCTGACCTTTACAATAAATCAATTGCTGACATTACTTAATGAAATTAAATAAGAATAGTGAAAGCTCAGGGTTTTCAGGACATAGAAAAGAAAAAAGATAAAATATAGTACGTAAGTAAATGGTCAATGTTACACCATCTTATTGTTCTTACGTATGTACTTCTTCGAAATTGCAGCATAATCTAAATTCGTTTGCATTATAATATCCCATTACGAGTCAAAAAAGGTATTATTTTCTTCCCTTTATCTAGCTTTCATAGTGTTCTCCGTTATGTTACGGTGTTCCAAAATCTCGTTGCAGCTTTCCATTTACTTTCCACTTCTTTCTCTTTCCCTATCATCTTCACTGAGCATCCTTTCCTCCTCCGTCGTTCCCAAGACTCCTCTTCCATTCGTCTTCAGCTTCTTTCACCTTGCTTCCTCCATCCGTCTCCTGTCAAGTTTACTCATATACTTCCCTTTCCTCATTCCCAAAACGTAATGTTCCATGTCGCCATTTTGGTTTCTTTTTTCCCTAAACTATACCTTCATATTGTTTAAATTATGTCATCATCGATTGCGTATTTTTTTCTAAATTCACCCAAGGAAAATCAAAGCCTGTAATATTTTAATTCTCGGTATTACATTGTTTTCTGATTAAGAGTTCTATAAATTTGAGCGTTGGAAGAGAAGAATTTTCTGTCAGGTGCTAGACCCATTTTTTTCTCCCAAAGTCATTCCTGAGACTTCCCATGCGGCACGAATCCTTCCTTCGAGAAAAATCGAGTCTGCGACTTCCTCACACGACGGAGGTCTTTCCCGGGCGGTCTCCGTTAAGTTGGCCCTCTTGCCCACCAGATGGAAGCCTCGCGGAACGGCATCCCGTCAACCCTCGGCCCGCCCCTGACTTCCTCCTCTTCTGCGTCCTCCCCTCCTCCCACGGAGTCCCCCCCTTTCCACTCCCGCCAAACCAATCTCCAATTCACGCTTTCCCCTCCATG
>WURS02457417.1:0-13800 GCA_011762765.2 Rhinocypha anisoptera | reverse complement strand
CAGATGGGTGTTTCTATGTATTGAAGAGGTTCGAAATGACCATAGCCGTCGAAGCACCCTATAAACAAAAATAGTACTACTACGAAGTTGTCCCGGGCTTCCATTCTTCCACCTGGCCAACAACACAATCTTCAATTTTTTTTACGAAAAATTTTTCTATTTCCAATATCTTCTTGTGAAATTTTGGATTATATATATATATATATAAATTTCATTTCTATTATTTTTCGGACGATGAGATTTTAATAAAATCATGCGGACAGTTAAGGAAACAAAAGTAAATCAGATATCGTCTTCCAGCATGATTACTTGAATACACTGGCGATGAGAGGAGATAACTGGATCTGGTGCCCTTAGATCGTGCGAAGTAAGACCAAAGCGCATGATTGCATTTTCCCTCTGCTATGGGAACATAAGTGCCTCATCAAGGCAGCAAAACAAAGGTGGGTGCATTGCGACGGCATAGCGGACGTGTTAAACAAACCTATCCGCGAGTTAAGCGGAAGGCAGAATGTGTACCCAGTCCTCTAGCCGCCACCAGATGCTCACGCGCGGGCGAATTAGTAATTACTGAGAGCTTCTCAGAGTAAATATTGAGGGAACCACTCTATAAGATGCTCGGATTAGGAAAAAATGCTGCAAACAACGGACTTGATCCTATTTCCTCGAATGACTCTCTACATGGTCTTGTTTTCTTGGGAAATTATGATCTAAATGGTGGTAGCTTAACTACGCCGTGGCGAATTAAATTTCAGCGTTCTACTTTTGTCATTCACGTAGAGAGTGAGTTAACGGTTCCACGAATGCACTCAAAGGTATGACTTGAGCGTGGTCAGTTCAACCTCCACGATTTAAGAACAGTCTTTAAATTGGCCTTGAATGTATCAAATATTCCCAAGAAAACTTAAGGAAGTTCCACGTTAAAATTTCCTGCGTAATTACTGGGGTGATTTTTTCTGTTTTTTTGAATTTTTGAGACGAGAGTCATAAAACAAGGCACAATTCAAATCTTTGTGCTGAATTTGTTTTATTTACCATGAGCCTATTATTTTTTAAACACACATTTCTTAAAGTATCAGTAAATGTGCATACGGTAAAAAAAATACATTTTTCAAAACCAGTATTTCTATATTCCCTTTTACTCTTAACAGAAGAGTTTAATTTTCAAATGTATTAGATATCAAGAACAAAATAACCCGTTTCGTATATTAAAAATGTGAAAATATCGCTTAATTTTTGCCATAAATAATATTAAAAATCAGAGTTAATTGCGTCGGGAAAATAAAATATGATCTTAAAAAAGAGATTTTCAATAGTTGCAACATTCAAACGTGTACGAATTGTTATTAAAAAATCAGAATGGCGCTGAAAGGCCTTTTCGGAGTTTGAATCATTGAAGTAGGGTGGTAAAAGTAGATATTCACACACAGTTTTACATTCAGTTCTCTTATGACGTCACCTTCAGAAAAAGTAATCTCTATATGAATAATACATACTACTAAACTTTGAGGCTCTTTTACCTACATTATGAATATGAATCTTTAGTACTCATTTCCGAGTTTTACCCGTGAGTAGTAGCCGTCATGAATTAGAGAGTTCCGTATTTTAGATTTTCGTCTTAAGATTAGAATATTTACGACCTAATTCCACAGCAGCTAAATTGATTTTCGTAAACAGAAGTAGTCGCAGAAAATGTATATCCTAGTCATACGAGGAAAAAATAATTTTTTCATTTAAATAAATTAAGGACTTATTGATGTGCTAGCAAGGAAACCAAGGTTGGCTGACAAGCTTGTCATGGGAATATATAAGGAAAGATTAAATGTAGAATGAATGATGAAAACATTTATAATGTCACAATGGTAAACCATTCATAATGTACGAAAAATGAAATGAGAGTCAAACTAAAAGAAGATTGAAGACCATCGAGTTTGAGCGACATATTTGTTTCTTATGGCCACTTAAACCGCACCCATCGTACGGTGAATCTCATTCCATAATTTTTTTAAATCCATTAGTACCGCATTTCCCGGTCTATAAGACGCACTTTTTTCACTGTAAAATTTGATCAGAAATCGCTTCTTATGGGCCGAGGGTAAATATTTTTTCCGGTGTCAGGAATAGATTTATTCGTATTAAAATATTTTCACCGTAGAAAGAAAACTATATCTATATAATTGATTTTACCATGAGCAATCTTCAATATATAGCAACCTTCAATGGAAAGCAACCAAATATAGACGTTGATTTTGAAATGTAAAAATCTCTCATTAAAAAAATTTTGGAATTATCATACGGTGATTCTCTTTCTAAACACCAACTCGAAAAATCACAGTGCGTCTAATGGGACGATGCGTCTTACTGGCCGGGAAATACGGTAATTGGTTTTTAAGAACTATTGAAATTCCGATCATTTTTTATAAATATCGGTGTTTATATACCGATAATGGAGAAGGATCCGGTATCGAGATTACTAAGAACAATGCAGGCACCACAGCTTGCTGCTATTAGTATTTTTGTTTATTGAGTGCTCACGAAGCCTGTGGTCATTCAGCATCTTCTCTTATCAAGTAAAAAAACCAACTGGACCGACACATCAACATTGACGAAGGCGGGACTCGAAATCTCGACTCACATGGATCAGTAGGCGAGCGTTCTTCTCAAAACCCCAACCCGACCGGTCCGAGAACACGATCCAGAAAAAAAGTGAAGTGATAATTCTAACGAGATAAGGTTATTTATTGAAATGACATATACGCCCAAACCTGAGGGACTACATATTATGTTTATATTACGTATTATGTGTTACGTGTTTTTAGGGACATATATATATATATATCCCTTTCACCTTCGCCTCGAAAAAGATGGTAGAGCCATCCAAATTATTGACCCAGTTACTTGTGAGAGTTATGTATTTTTGTTTTCTATGTTTTACGTCGCCACCCCTGTGGCTCTGTTATATATATATATATGTAGTTGAAAGCCACAGGAGTGACGACGAAGAACAAACAGAAAACAAAAATATATAAACACAAATAACAGGGTCCAATTATTTCGATGGCTCTACCATTTTTTTCGAGGCGTAGGTAGATGGTTACTAAGGGGAAGGAGCCTTGGGAAGGGAGTGGTATATATATATATATACATAGGTTCTCCCAGACCGACGAAGTGGAAAGCAAGTCCCGAAATATTTCTTATTATGTGAGTCTTTTAAGTGTTTCTGTGTGTATGTGTATAAGTGTGTGCGTGTGTTCGTGTTTGCTGCTCGTCTGTGTTTTCCTGAACTATATATATATATATATATGTATGTATGTATGTATATATATATATATATATCTCTCTCATACACACATGATAGAAACACTTAAAAGACTCACATATTAAGAAATATTTCTGGGCTTGCTCTCCCCTTCGAAACGTCGTTTTTACATCATGGACGTCTTTCTAACAAAAGTTGCATTTTCATAAAAAATTGTTTGAGTATGACGATATTATCACCATAGAGGATCATCAAAGGGTAAATGACAATTTTTCCCTTCAATTCCGTGCTAGGAAAAAGCTGGTTAAAATTTTTAGTGTGGTAGACTTTATCGATTTGCTGACTTTTCACACATGACACTTCCTTTTTTTCGACCTAAACTTTTATCAGTTTTAATCTGGGATCCCTTTGTCAATTGGTTTTGGCACACATTTTTACGGGGTCATGCCCTTGCTGAACTCAAACCTTCGGGTAAATTTGTTTGAGGCAAACACAACTCATCCCCTGGGCGAAATTCGAACCCCCAACCTTTCGGTTAACCGGTAAATTCGCTATCCACTCAGCTAACCGGGACGACCATATGTAACTCTGCTAACATGGCTTAGAAAACCTGGATACTCAATTTCACGGAGTCGATTTCATTAATCACCCGCATACCCGCATAAAGGGGAGACAGGGGTAGGAGAGACAGCCCAAATTTTAATTCATAAGTTTTCTGTTCATTAGTCATGGTTTACTCCTGGGCACCTCCTCCACTCCGTCCTTCTCTCAGCCAATCTCTTTTTATAGAAATGTCTTCCGGCTACTTTGTTACTATCCAGCATTTGATTCCTTTGCCCTCCACCATTCCTTCCAACCCAGTTACCGACAAACGATCTTGTGCTTGGGATACGATGGTCACACCGATGCCTTTTTTGGAGTGGGGTGGTGTGGTCTCCATGACCAACCATGTAGGTCTGGTGGGAAAATAAATTGAGAAAAGGAGGAACCGTTCAGAGGAGTGATAGAAGAGAGGTCAATGCGATAAGGGAAAGGAGTACTACATATCTCGGCCTCATACAGATGCACTAGTGAAGAATCTAATAGAAGGAAGAAGGGACAAGTTCAGTTCAGTTTTTCTGTCCCGTCGGAAGGCTTAGTCCTGAGCTCTTCCACTCCGTCCTTCCTCAACCAATTCCTTTGTATACAAAAACCTTCCTCCTACTTTGATACTATTCAGCATTTGATTCCTTTTCCTTCCCCACTTACCTTCCACCATTCCTTCCAACCCAGCTACCAACAAACGATCTCTTCCCGTGAAATCCCCAATCCAGTTCTTCCCTCTTCCTCATATCGTTTCCATCTCAAGGGCCTTTCTTCGACCGCTCTCCTCAACACTTCCTCATTCCTTCCCTTTTTCTCTCCAGCTCACTCCTTCCATCCTTCTCCATAACCACATCTCCAGGACCGCCAGTCTTCTTACATCATCCTTCTTCTCCATTGCTCAAGTTTCTGGCCCGCATATAGCCAAACGCCATATATAGCACTTTGATAGTCTCTTCCTCAGTTCCTTCCTTAAGGATACATACACAGAGTATATCCTTCTTTTCTTTTGTGTTCCCTCTCCCGCCGGTTCCATTCTTCTTCTTATCTCCCTTGATCCACACACACATCCCCGGTTATCATACTCCCTAGATACCCGAATCTCTCCACTTGTTCTACGCATTCCTCTTCCAGTCTCAATTATCACTCCTTTTCCTACGATGGGCGATGTACTTAGTCTTCTCGTTTATCTTATTTCCGTGCTCCTGACACTTGGTGTTCAAACTTTCTACCATTCTCGCTAATTTCTCTTACGTTCCAGCTTAAACGCCCATGTCATTAGCAAAACTCTTGCGCCCTATTCATTTGCCTCCGAAAAAACACACCCCATAATCCCACAGCCCGAAGGGATCATTATAATATATTTTCCACTCAGGTCGCTCGCATTAAAAAATGGTATGCATCATGAAATTGACGGGGAAGCGAGCGTGTGCTTCCTCACGGGAACGCGTAGAAGCACGCGCACGCGCGTGAGGGGGGTTTGGTGGGAAGGCGTAGGGGTCGCAGCGGAGATGCATTCCCTGGGAAACGACGAGGTGCACGTGGACGAAGGAAAATAGACCGCAAATATAATGTTTCACCCTCAACTGCGCGCTCCGCCTTTCTTTCTCTTTCCTTCCTCTCCCCCCGCCCCACGCAACCTATTTCGGGTCAACGCTCCCACAAGTGTTTGGAATGCAAATGAATGAATGACGGGGCGAAGGGGAGGGAGCCGGCCTAGCGCGGAAGGGGATGAAACGGGGTGGGAAACGAGACTGGGAAAGCGGGGAGTGAGGGACGGGGGGATTATGGGGAGGGGGGGGGGAGGGAACGAACTCGTGTGCGTCCGCGCGCGTATGTGTATGTGGAGTTAGGGAGAGGTACGGGAGAAGAGGGACGTCCGTCCCAGGGGCAAGGAAAAGTAATCCACAAACGGCTGAAACGGGCGACGCATTGGGAAAGGCGTTAGAGGAAAGCGTGAGGGAAGGAGACACTCGCGATCGTCATGGTGATGCAGATGGCACTTGTTTTTTTTTCCAACGCGTTACCGACAAAATTTTAACGAACTTGACCGACATCGTTTTTATTTCCTTCTCATGCGAAATCACGGGAGCACATCATTGCCCGTAGCATCCTGACCTTTCTCGTTATTCAGATATTTTTTACTCGACAAAATTTCCCTAACGAGTAGATCCTGCGAAACGTAACAGTGTTTACCCCTTAGCGATATCCGAAAGTCGAAGGAAACCACAAAACAAGTAGAAGTTGTATGCTTACAGTTCGAAAAATGTTTCATTAAGGTATCACACGACATGCTGATGTAAAAAAAGTTGATCGTTCAGGATTGAGGACAAATAAGTGAACTCATCAGTATAGCCTCGGTGTCGGCACCGGGGGTAACATCCTCGTCTGCCAACCCGGAGGTCTCGGGTTCGAATCCCGTCTAGTTGGATTTTTCAATCTACACTTAGGGCATGGATGTGTGTGTGTGTGTGTTTCGTCCTCGGTATTAAACATGTTATAGTGCCCACTGTAATTGGCCTATTAGTGCTGTTTTGCGGGCGAAAGTTGAAAATGATTTGAGAGAATTTGATAAATTGAAAATAATTAAATAAATACTTCTTGGGTCGCGGGAATTCAATTGTCGACAACCCATTGCATCTGGGAACCCCTTCCATCCACCTCCCCTGCCTTCTCTGGACTTCCCTCAACAATTGCCTCTCCTCCACTACCACGCTCGGCCTTTCTTTGTTATTTTTCTTCTCCATCCTCTTCACCTTCCTCCATCCTTCGCCAAAAGCCTCTAATTCGCCAAGCCGCCAAATTCCTCATCATTCCTCCTCATGGACTAGGTTTCGGATCCATATAATGATGCGCTTCATACGAGGGTCTTCACAAAATTTTTCTTTAAGTCTTTCCTTAAGGTCCCATTCATCAGCTCCCACCTTTACGCAAGTTCCTATTTTGCCACTCAATTCTTCGTCTAAGAAGGATTTGATGCGTGAGTTAAATGAAATACAGAGAAAACATCATATAGATTCGTCAAAAATGACTGTAATCAAGCAAAAAGACACGAAATTCAAAGTAAGCTATTCGAAGTGCGAAGCCCAAGCTAATAGAATATGAAACGAACGCAGATGAAATAATATTAGCAGAAGTATAATAGCGTAAAGGTCAGGTAATTAGACTGCAGAACCTGCTTTGATAATTTCTTTATGTATTTCGTAAATATGAATATAATGTGGAACGAAAACAAAGTTTTTACATATTTTCTGTTTTCAGATATCTGTGTTTGTGGCTTTTCATTATGCTGTACGAGGTGCGGCAGTGGTCACGGAAATGATAGCTTATTTTAAAAAAGATGCATAAGATTAATGAATTTATTCAACGAAAAGACACTCATTTTGGAGAATGAGTGTAAATGCATTCTCAGATCCGTAATCCTTGGGAGTCCTTAATTGTTCTTTATGAATTAGTATTAAAGCAAAAATCAGTAAATAGTGAAAGCGTATCAAATAAGATAGTGGTGAAAAGAAAATCACCTTATAATATGTATAGGACCAAACAAAACCGTCAATATAGCAATTGCCGCGAGTTACCAGTATTTTGTGTAGTAGCAGTGGTAATATTTTTTTTATTTTAAGGTGCTTCGACGACTGTGATCATTCAGAACCTCTTCCTATCATAGATAAAGCCGATCTATACAAACACGACAATTCATATCCTGGGCGGGACCTGAACTCACGACTTTTGGGTCCGCCGGAGAGCGCGTTAACCCCAAGTTAACCCGGCAGACGTATTTTTTGTCTTATCAAATTTCACTAAATGCGTAAAACTGAATTACACTACACTACCAGGAGAAAAATGATATTTCTAATAAATGAAGTCCGTTGATAATACTGCTATGATGCTCTCTTAAATTTGTCATCCAAAGTGAGTATAAATTTTAAATGGCAAATGTTAACCGATATAAAAGTAACCGTTATCGAGTGATATATAATTTATGATGTTAGATAATGTTTGGAAAAATTGTGGGTTTAAAAACCCTCTAAATACTGAATTGAATAATTAAGGTACCTTTTTTCATGATTTAAAAGATACTTTTTATATCATCAATCGGCTCATTACTGAATGTTTAGTGTAGAAATTCATACATATCTAAGTCGCTGACAAAGCTATTAATATCATGATATCCGAGGATTTGTGACATGCGTCACAAATTTACTACGAGTTAAAATAGTATTATGTACTTATTTTTATTCATTTATATTAGTTTTAACTTCAACACATGTTTTTTGATGAATATTTTTTTTTACCGACAACGTCATCAAATTATAAAAATATGAGAAATACAGAAGCAGAAAATACAACTATAATTTAACATAGGTGCTTGGGAATGTATCATCGATTCTGCCCACATGATATAGTTAAATATTAAATAGATATAGCTATAGAGATATAGTATGCCCACACATATCGAATAACACACGCAGCAACACAAGCGTACCTACACATTTAATCTCTAAATTTTTTCGTCATTGATTTCGTTTTCCTTTGATATACTCAAAGTATTTCTGAATACCTGGAAAAGAATTTTTAATATTTTTTTGCGCTCTGATATCCTTCGTGAATGGTTCCGAGCGTTGAATTAAGGCCAGCGAATCTTTTATTCTTCTGTCTGAATATGAAAATTGAGAACGCCTTTACCGCTTTCGCGAATAAAACGTCTCCTCCTTCGGCGGAAATTTTTGCTTCGGAAAGCTAGAATAAAAGTTACAGAATATAAGCGCGGGTATGGGAGGAATGTAAGTTGAAAACCTTCTAAGTTTCACGCCGAATAACACGATAAAGTTCCGAGCGTTAAGAGTATAAACAAAGGCTTTGAAATTCCCTTGGGAGAAAAAATTTTAAAGCACGTGCAAGTACACACTCATATCCTCGTGAGTGTGAACAGACACACCACACACACACACACATATATATATATATACATATATATCATTAGTACTTTAATCCGACGATTGATTGGTAGCCCTCCATCATTTCCTATCCAGTCCTAACTCTCTAACCCCTTCGTAGTTCTTTTTTCTATCTTCTCTTATTGTCCTTATAATTTGCCCTATTTATTTGACCCTAGAATTTCCTTGCTGGGTCTTTCCTTCTTTTTTTTTATTTTTGTCATATTGTTCACGAATTCGTTCTTCATAGTAACATACTTGCATAAATATTGAAAACACAGACCAAAAACAACACATAAACAAATAAAAGAGGGAAAACAAACACATCCAAGCAGTTATCAGAGCTTTCGGACGAAACTTCCGATCGTCGTCGGCGAAGTACATATGACGCTCTTCACGGACAAATATTGTAAGTCTCGTGCGAAAGCTCTGATAAATACTTAAACATGCAAAACAAACAAACAAAATACAACATAACACATAGGAAATAAGGAAAGTGATAGGAACATATAAACGTCCCTGCTGAGGACAACACTTTTTCTCGTATGAATTGGTGGGATTTCATCTTCCTTGTCACATTTTGTGTTCTTTGCCACCTTTTAAACGTACCTATACCTTTATTTATATCCTTTATAGCCGGTCTCGATGGCAGCGGGTTAACGTCCTCGTCTTCCAACCTCGAGGTCGCGGGTTCGAATCCCGACTAGGTGGATTTTTCTCCACCTTAGGGTATGGATGTATGTGCTTCGTCGTTGAAATCATTTATATATATATAAGCACCTCTTGACGAGCCTGTGACTCCGAAGAACTAAAAAATGGTTTCAAGGAAAAAGAAATTACATTCTGTATTTAAAAAAATTGAATTCTTTATACTGTTATGATTTTATATTAATTTATTTACTTCTACATTCTTATATACATGCGTGTGTAAATAAAAAGTATAATTTGGTGAAGCTTGAAGAATTATTTATTCAGTCCAATTATAAAAGTCAGCATTAAACCATTACAAGGTTACAACTTAATTTATCTGTGGAATTTGGACGAGAATCCATTTTACTTTATGAACAAGGCCTCAATAAGCACTGGTTATATGATTTTTAGTGATCATAGCAAGTAGTCATGTGTCCAATATTAAAAATTTCAATCGAACTTCCAAAAAACTACCTTAATGAAGATTTATAAATTAAATCAACATCTGCATCCTGCAATTCACCTGAAGGTGTGTGGCAGGGGATTAACATTTAAGTGAAAGATGAACTTGAATGTTTAACGTGAAGTCTCCTAAAATGTTACGAATAATTTAATCTTTCTTACAGCGGTTACTTTTACGTATTTACCCGCTGAAAGAAGGATTCTCTAAATCTGATAGTTTGGATATATACTTCTTGAATGTGATCGGACTGCCCGATATAGGTTGGGCTACTGCTGCTAGACCGAACTTCACTATCGAATTCAGAGGGTTGTAAGGTCATATAAATATATGATACACCATTAAGTCATCTTCACTCTGATGACTCCCAAATTAGTTCCGTAAAAATCGCGATAGAACTTAGTATTATCATTTTAATTTTTAACGATCCTTGCTGTCCTGCGTTGGACCTTCAAGATTTCGTAAATCTTTCAGGCACTTTTCGGGTGGATCTCATGCACTGCAAGCGTATTCGAAATGGGGTCTCACAAGTTATTCTTGGAAACGCTCTTTCGTCTTTAACCACTCCTTCCAGCAATGCAACTGATTAAAACCCAATTTTTTAACTTCCCTGCACAAACGTTTTTCGTATGCAGGGGTCCCATGATAGGTTACTAGCTAGGGTTACAGCAGTTAGGAGTAATTGAAGTAACTTTGCAGTTTCCACATGATTTATTTAACACGACCATGGTTTCCTAGCAAGGCTACATCATCAGGTTACAGCAGTTAGTTACAGATAGTACTAATGTTACTCCTAGGAACTTGGCCGGCGCGACGACACTTAGAGCGTTGCAATTGAGTCGTTATCGGTGGTCACAATGTGGCTCCTTTCGCTTATAGAACTGAAAGAAGGAGCATTTATTATAGTTAAGCGCTAACCTAGGTTCATACACCATTTAGTAATGTTTTCCAAATCGAATGCATGTGGTTATTGCGGTTGTGCGTGAGAATGTATCTGTGAGTGTTAGACATTAATTCATCCCCAGATGTGTGACTGAGGCCTTCACCAAGTAATACTCCCTTGGAATTATGTTAGTCATTGTCATCTAATTTTAGTTCTAATTACTATCTTCATCCTCCACCCATGTCACAATTGTTTACGGCCTATAGAAACTTCTACATATTTTCTAAAAGCAAGTCCTTCGCCCAATCCATAACATCATAACTAAACGTCGGCATGTTTTATGACTGGCATTTATTCTTGTTCAAGTTAATCCTACACACATCATTTAGGCACCTTACTTGGAATAACAAAAATGAATTCAGCAGTTCCACCACTACGTTTGGTTATACGATATTATAATTTTGGATTAATAAATGGAATTTTGCTTGGAAACTTGTAGCCTTCGACAGTGAATCTTTGATGTCTTAGAGAAATGTCATTTTTTCATTTCCCAAACGTATACGTTAGATATGAGAGAATCGTATATGAAGTGCGGTCGGCCACTCTTTCTCTTTGGAGGCGTGAACTGTGAATGAAACCCGTCCTTATAAACAGCTGTCTTTTTGTAAGGGATCGAGGTTCCTTGCATTAGTTTTTAAATCTGAAGTTTGTAATATCGCAGCACTGTAGTTTTCTTTTACATTGTTAAAGTTTTTTCTTGTTAATGCCTCTTTATTTTCACGTTTTTCCTTTTTCTCCTTAGTCTTGATCGTGGACCTTAGCTTCTCTCTTTCCCTCTTGATGATATTTCATTGGGCAAATATTAGTTCATTATAGTTTTCTACACCATTTCGTTCTCTTTTTTATATACATATCTAGTCATTAGAATTGCTTTCTGCAGTAAATTTAAGAGGTTCATTCTCCCAATTCTCATTCCCTAGCTCTCTGTTACGCAAATTCATTCATTGTGTTTTTACGAAGATACGCATCCCCTCCCTTGTCATTTCTTCCTGGTCTCTTTCACTACGAATTCGGCACAACTTGCTCCTTAGCTTCAATAATATCTTTCAAATCATGTCTATGTCTTTCTATCTTTCAAATCTCTGCTATAACGTTCCAAAGCACAGATTATTTTTAATCTTCGAAGTCTAATGTCTACCTACAGATCATTTCCTCCTCATCCAAGAATTATACTCTTTTCCTATTTTCTTGCCATACCCTTAGATTTTCCGCAGAATCGCAACTGCTAATCCTCTTCCGTGTTTGGCTTCTCTATCTGAGGAACTGAGGATGCGAAGTAGATTAAATCGTATTTCTTTTCAAATCTCGAATCCTCAAGAAATGAAATTTCGGTTTTCCTGGGGATCCTTCTTAGGACTTCGTCGTAAGAGCTTACTTTAGAAAATTATTTTCAACTCTTCATATGCTCAGTTTTCAGCACGCTGGCTATCCAAATAAATGTGGAAACCTCCCATTCCTTTCCTTAGACAATACCTCAGCAATTGAAAGAAGTTATATTAACTAGGAGGACCTAAAACACAAAACAGAAAGACCTGTGCTCTAGTAATTTTACTGGAGTGGAAGATTTTTTACCCAAACTTACTAAGTATATGAAAATTCTTTGAAAAACCTCGTTTTCAATATATCTACGATCCCTGATTCAGAGTTGGTCTTCGGCTATTTAACAATCGTTTACTTTTCTCTATATATAATTTTGAGATGGAATTGAACATTCGAAGAAAGAATTAAACCACGTTACCAATTTGCTTAAAATGGAATATAGAATATGTAATATGGAATAAATATATAATTAGAACCATGCTGTCAGTAAATATTATAGGGTCAATTTCTCCATTCACATCACGCACTCCTGTGTCCCAAAAACTTCTCCTGCTCACTTCGCTATGTTAATTTGTCCAGCCTTTCACAATTCAATTCACACAATACAAAGGCATCCAATCTGCTCTCAACATCTTTCTCAAAAAGCACTTTTATGCACCATACAATGCTACATTCCATATGAAGCCATCACCAATATTTACTTAATTTATTCAAGTAAAATATTCATCACAAATTCCGTCATCCTTGTAAATGTTTCCGTCCCTAGTAGTACAACTCTTCTTACTCTGTCAATGCTACGTCCTACTCTTCCTTTCTTCTGGTGGTATACAGCCCGAACAACTAAGGCATTTGGCGGACTTACAAGACTACTCTTAACCGTGCACAAATCTGACTTATTTAATGACTTTTCCGCCAACCTACTTCTAGGACTTCCCATGACTCTTTCCACCACATAAATTAATGTCTGCTTTGGCATTTTATTCGTGCAAACACAACTAATGTTATGCCTTCTGAAAGTTATTAACCCATTTTTACGTCATATTATTAACATAAATGAATCTATCCTGACAAAATAAATTCACAAAAACGGAGTGAGAAAATTTAATACCTCATATTAAAACTTAAAACTTTAACTTAAAAGAAGGACAAATAGAAGTGAGTGAAGTTAGGCGTCATGTTTACGAGGGATTTTCAGATTATCCGTCAACCAAAACACGTGGATGTAAAACCGTGCAAATAGAGTGAATGCAGGAGTCGTCAATTTGTCGCTTGCATGAATATCATCGCCAACCCTGCAAGTGCCAACTTTTCTTTTCGCCCTCGAAAAGGACTCCAGCTCTGTTTTGAAATTTCCACGCACAATTTCTTCTTTCACCGATCCTGGCAGGAATATCTGCATGCTTGTAATTGCAGTCGAGTCGACAAATTGCGAAGTTTCAACCACTCGAACCTTCCGTCCGCGTGTGTTTTCACGTTTACAGCGACCCCATCACCGAATGGCCTGACCAACTTTCAACGGGCGGCTGGTGACACCCCTCACGGCGATTCGCGAAGTGGCAAACCACATCGTGTGCGTCACGTGTAGTCCCAAGCACTCGAGAACCTTATC